>CBVK0100603595.1:0-16678 GCA_900067695.1 Picea abies | reverse complement strand
CACTAGTTGGTGATGAAATCCAACGTCGCGGGAACAAAGTAAGAAGGGGCTGAGATAGAGTGGGTGGAAAAGTTACGTTGATGACCTACTTAACGGACTTACACCCTGGTGCAAGCTCCCACACATAATCGTGGGTATACCCTCCAAGGAGCCCGAGTGAGTTTGGCCAACGTCGATTCTAGGTACCGTGAAGACTTTCCCCTCCACAGTCACCTCGTGTAAAGAACCTAGAAAGATAGGCCACTAAGGTTACCACAAACAACAGTACAGCCTGGGGGAATAGTCGACAGTCTGATCCACATGCAAGGGCAAGGTATCTAGCCCAAAATCAACTCAAAAAGGCTTCCACTCATCATTGTGGGTATACCTCTGAGTGACCTCCGTAATACGTGCAATCTCTACACTGATGTCAACAAAGCAGGGTGAGTAACTCTGTCAATACCAATGCGACCTAGTGCTTGACCCTTGTGTGAGAAGGGCTTCCCAGGACAAAATGTAGTAAGTGGATTTAACTGTCCCTATCACAAGATACTATGTGTGTTTGCAACTTGGAAAGTTATCTTTCACACCTATTCCAAAGCCCTACAACTAATCTAATGTAGGTGTGCTACCATAAAATATAAAAATGTCTAATCAGTTTTTATAAGCGTTTCATTTTATGGTTGTTGTTACTCAAAAGGAAGATGGCGTGGACAATATGGTGTTTTGACCGACTCGAAAAATTATGCAAAGATATGAAGATGCAATCTTTTCATTTCAATGAAATCTATGCTACAATAAGGAGAAAACATTTATCATTCCCATATGCACAATGTCCCAAAATATATTAAACTCATCAATATCAATCATGCAATTTCGCTACTTCAAATACAAGGATGCCCCCAATCTAATATAAAGCAAGAAATTAAATCCTTTTTGTTTCAAAAATTTCACTAAAATCAATAATGAATTTTCTTAAAACAAAGAAACCCAAACTAAAAGTTTTCTTTTAAAGAGAACTATTTAGAAGAAATTTGATCTTTCCCTAAACAATTCTAAAGAAAACACATGCTTTGTAATTGAAAGACACTCAAAGCAAGAGACTAATCCTTCAAAACCAAACAAAGCAATGATGGCTAAAAACAACTCAAAAGATGTCAAGAAGACTGTAAACAGATCAATATAGGCTCCAAAAGTTCAATCCAGCTGTTCAAAGCAAAACTGGGCATCAAAAAATGACAAGACCCAATCCAAAAATTTTCACAAACAAGTTCGCAGTCTAGCAATAGAGTGCAGTGCGAGAACTAGGTATTCTCGCAGTCTAGACATAGGTAGGGTGTGAGAAGTTTGCACCTAACTAAACAGTAGGGTACGAACATCAATGATTCTCGCAAGCCACTCAAGGGTACAGTGCGAGAATGTCTGTAAACACAAAATTTGGAAAAATGACAAAATTTCTAAGAGAACTTTCAGATCCATAGAGTCTTGATAGATATCACACAGACTCAGAGACCATAAAACAAGCAATCAAAGCAAGGGAAACTAGACTAATTAGGAAACAATCCGTTCCCCAGTGGAGTCGCCAAATTTTTTATTGGATAAATCCGTAAGTGCGGACACAAACCGATCTCCCTAGATCCACCTGGATATAGAACAAAGAAAAACAGAATAAGACACTTTCGTTAAGTTTTAAATATTGAATTTACTAAGAGGCAAGAATCATAGACATACCTTATGATCGCTTCCTATAGTCTTTGTTGCTCCCGCTTCGCTCCAGTGTTCTTGTGCAGTCAAAATCAAAACAACACAAACCAACCAAAGTGATAGCGATAGCATAAAATCAATATAAACCTATGTATGTGATCAAGGAATCATACAATAAAACACAAAAAGCTTTATAGGAAAGAATCATATTATTGTATCATATTAAATGTGAAAGAGAGATTACAACCATGGCCTTGATGTCGTAAGGTCCCTTCCAACTGTCCTTCGTTCCCCACACACTTCTTGCTCCAAGAATTCTGAGACCATAGATCTGATAGCTACTCACCATCTATCTTGACAAAGCAAATCTCAAAGCCACTCTAACAAATCCAAAGCTAACAATCTCAAGAACCAACAAAGCTAACCCAAGCTAACAAAAGCTCATCCAATCTAACTTTCTCCATGAGAATTCCTCTCCTTTTATAAGTTGAAGAAGATAATGTGAGGAGGTTAGGATGATCACACTAAATCATGAAAGCGAGTAAGATCCAAACCATTCGGATGCCACCTCACCATAGAAGCTTCTCCTTCTAGAAGATTCACGAAAACGCTCATTTTTCCCACGTGCTGGAATTCTCGCACCCTGGCTATAATGCAACCTGCGAGAATGGGTCATTCTCGCACCCTGGCTATAGAGCAAACTACGAACACCTCACACCCTGGCTATAGTGCAACCTGCGAGAATGGGTCATTCTCGCACCCTGGCTATATAGCAACCTGCGAACTTCCCTTTTTATAAGGTTTTTACATAGGAAAAAGCAATTTCTTTTCTCAGGAGAAGTTCTTCTCCCTTCTCTCTTTAGGAACTCAGGCCACTAACCCCTCTGAAGGCAACATATAGGTTTACATCATTAACGATCATAGGGATGACAAAAATAACATGTAACAGAATGTCACCTACTTTATCCCTACACCCATCAAAGGTAAGGGAGAATTGTTGTGCAACAAACAGATTGAAACCCTCGAACCTCTGTACAAACGTGAGCCAACCACTATCCTCTAAATCCTTACGAGCATTAACGAACAGTAGCAGGGCTTGACTACCATTCAGCTCTATTCACACCACCGGTGCCATAGACAAGAGAACATGGTGAGCAATGTGAATGAGCCAAGGTTTGAATCATAGCATACGCAGGGGAAGAATGCTCACAGGCTTACCCGAAACTAGTAGAGGTGAAACAGGGATAGGGGGAAAGACATTAATGACATATCGTGCGAAGGTGGTGGAGCTATTTTGGCCCATGCACAACATTCATATCCATAGTACAACCGCCGACACTTATAACTATTCAAATGACTATGCATATGTGTTAACAATTATGCCATTCAATCAACCAATGAAATCAATGATAAGTGGATTAATCATTCGCACGAGCAATAATTATACCATAGTTTTAAAATCAAACAAATGATTCGAAACCAATACCAAGTGTTGTATGAAACGATTCATACCAAGGGTTTAACTATAACACCAATGCTTTTTTATATAACCAATGTGCCAAGTGAATCAATAAAATAACATGTAAATCCAATCACCAATGCATCACAAACTCAATCACTCATGAAACGAAATTACATAATCAATCAAAGAATGTCAAATGAGTATAGATCAAAAGGTCTTGCCAACTGTATAATGATAAGTAAAATGTAAATTCAATGGGTATATCAACAAGATAACGACAATTCAATGACGATTTTCATGCGACTTTGAAAACCAAGTTTTCACGCTTGCAGTTGTGAAAACAAGAACAAAGGTAAGTGTGCAAATAGCGCAAAAAATAAAAGTGTCGTTTTATTTGAGAATTGCGACGAAAAATTAAGGTTTGCAAAACACTGGTGTAGGTAGCTTATAAGGACAGTAGAAAAATTTGAATTGGCTGCCAACACCTATGTATGGAAATCCCTCTTACCCTACATATCCATAGTACCCTGCAAACATTTCCTAATTACTACCTGGATTCAATCCACCACAGATGCAAGATTTACTCCCACCTCCTATACAACAATAATTTACAACCCCCTTGAACCCTAATCAATAGCAACAAGTATCCATAAATGCCAATCAACAACCACAAAACCAAGCTACCCACAATCCTCCAAGACCAACAACAATCCCTGCCCAGCCAGTCCCTAACCCCAATAATCGACCCACCCACCCTGTGAAAAATATAGAAGTTCAAACCTTTCCCACCTATGAAATTCAACTACGATCGGGGAAAGTTGTAAACCAATTAGATCCTGCAGTAATAATTTAGGAAGAAAATGATAATCATTTTGAGGAAGAAAACTCCCAAACCACCCCCATAGAAGAAGATGCCTCTCCTCCTATCCCAATCATTTCTCAGTCTATACGGGTACCCCAACAAATTAATCTCCCACCTTACCCCAAAAGACTATTAGTAAAGAAACCTGACCCACCCTTGCACAGAGATATAGAAGATGAATTACAAAATGTGTGCATAAAAATACCTTTACTGCAAGCCATTAAGGATATCCCTATATACTCCAAAATCATAACGGATATTTGAATTAAGAAACCAAGAAGGAATAAGAAGGAACCTCCTCTTGTTCAGGTAGTGGAACAATTATCTGAATTTATTTCTAAAATGCCATACAAATATAATGAATCTGGAAATCCAGTAGTCACTGTTGAAATTAATGGCATTTCTCTACCAAATACACTCATTTATTTGGGTGAAACTTGTTGAAACAGAGCTTAAATTTTTACCTTAAGAACAAAATTTTTTTTTTGGTATCCTAGAATTTTTGCATTATTAAAATCTTTATAAAACAAAACTTTTCATACCTAATGAATTTGAAATACACTTGGGATTTATTCTTGGAAAAAGAATGGTTGAGAATTAAATTAGTGTATGCTCCAAATACTTTCTCGAATAATATTCTAAACGAACCACAATGATAGAACTTAAGAATTTTAAAACCATATCGGGATATCGGAGTTCGCTATTTGATAATAACAAATTTCAATGCATATTAGGTCCCGATCTCCCGACCTCCGATTTCCCGATACGCTAATACATGATTAATTCATCTTTTACTTAGCTATCGTTTTAAAATAAGTTTCAACTTTGAACTAATCATATCGGGAAATCGCATTTTGCGGTTTTGAATGAACAAGCAAACTTAACATCGTTTTCTCCGATTTCCCGATCCCCGATCATAATCAATTCTTAATGGGGGTTTGACAATAAGCTAATTACTACCAAGTATGATTAAGAGTAATTAATTATATCGGGAAATCGCCATTCGCGATTCCGCAAATAGGAATTTTCATATCATCAGAAATCCCGATCTCCCGATCCCCGATTTCCCGATTCCCGAGCTTTCGATTAAGCAAACTCCGAAAAGATAATTTGAATAAATTAAGAGAATAAAATGATTTACTTAATTAATAGGTCGCGATTTCAGCAATCGGGGTTTTATGATGACCCTTTTTCTGGACATTGAAAATCCCGAAGCCCCGATGAAAAGATTCAAAATGGTTTAATAATTGAATACTAATGCTATTATATTCCGATTTGGTAAGCTTCTATTATTTTTAAATAATATCGAAAGAAACTCAAGTACAAACATTTAATGCAAAATATTGTGAATATATTTGCATTTATGTCATAATAGATGAACAAATCTCAAGGATTTTGCGATATATACAAAATGTTTTTTAAATAAAAACGTTTATATTATTACAAAGCTGAACTCGTCCCTGTTACAGATACCCGAGAGAACACAGAGTATTTTCTCTTCTCCTGAACGGCTTCGCCATCAACAGTCCTGTTTGCTTCGGGATCTCGCCGCTAAATTATGGCGCCCAAAAAGGCCTCGAAGAAAACGAAAGAACTACCAGAAAATGATAGCATCTCAGATACTACTGCAGCTGGAGTAATCCATAATATCAAATCATGGGCTACGATTGCAAATAAAATGGAAGAATAACTAAAATATTCAGACGATGATGAGGAGAACCATCTCCGAGATATCGCCGTCACTGGTCTTCATAAAGTTGTTGCATCCCCGAGACTGTTTTCGTATACAGACATGGTTATCTGGGCACTGGATAAAGTAGACGTTCCAACGAGCATCATATTGGACGAACAAGGCAAGGTCATCGGCTTATTCAGACCCGAACACATACAAGTAATGTATAAATTATCCCCCATACATAAACATACTTTAAATTCTGAGTTTTTAGCTGCATTTCAACAAAAAGAATGCGTTGAAGGAGGCCAGACATACTCGGACATAATAAAGGAATGGGCCAGAGATAAAAACAAATTTAGGGCCGACGCACAGGGGATATATGCCACCGCTTCATTAAATGATTATATGAGATATTTAGCCATGAGGTTGTGTAGACTATATGGGAAAAAGGACTCAAATCACTTTAGTGCAGAATGGACACCTCTCCTAGAGGAGGTTTCAGAGGGAAGAAGTTTCAACTGGCATAAAATATTGTCAGATAATATTACCTCTGAAATTTCAAAGTATCAAACAGCTAGATCAAAAGGACAAACAGTTTCCTTTTACATGTCGGCCTACATAATAGATGCTATCTGTTTTAGGACTCCATTCCCTTTGATGAATTGGAATTGGGACCCTTCCTATGTAGAACCTGTACATAAATATCATTCAGCCCTGTGGGAGGATAATGCTAAAGATAATTTTTATGAGATATGTCATTACGTGATAATCCCTCTACATAGAATGTTCTTCGGATGTGAAACTCCTCGGATTTCACATACCGTGATGGAAAATATTAAGACAGTCACTGATTGGTTTATTGAGGAACATTTCTCATATGTTAGGGTTTTTGGATGTGCTATCCCACCACATGCACTCCCGAAAATACTCCCAGACAGATTAATTTGCAGAGAAATAGCCTATCAACTAGTAAATGGTGGTATTGGAATTGAGTTAAAAACTCAACAGAAGAAGTCATGGCCTTATTTTCCTGTCTATCTAGGAAAATTTACTTTATTAAACTTTGTTCATTCAAAAGTAGAAGTAGAATCATTGGGTGAAATAAAATTAGTATATATTGAACACAGGAAGCATGATCCTTATCAAATCATAAATAAACATGTTGCACAGTGTGGACTGAAAGCATATGAACATGAAGACTCTTGTTATGATGATATTTTCAAGAATGTTGTATCATATGATGAAGTCCAAAGCAGAGTGCAAACCTTGTCACCTGATGCACAGGTGGGGTTTGCATCTTTCCAAAGAAACAAAAGACAATGTTTGCCTAAGATCTTGCAGGGAGAAATATCAACATCAGAGCATGAGTCAGAAACCATTCCTCCTAGTTTCAAAACCATCATATAGCATGATGCAAGTGGTAAAAATAAATCAAAAGATTCTGAGGCATCCACTCACAATACAGAGGATTCTCAAAGAAAATAAGCACACACCGGGAAGGGAAAAGGAGTACTGACAAACCCAATAGACCTCGATGACATTCCAGAAACCGTCGGGGGAACAACTTCAACAGAATTAGGCAGTCCCATTACAACATTAACTCCACTTCAGGCCACTTTTGGAAATACTCACGAAGAAGCTCTGTATGTAAGCGATTTAGAACCTATTAGCAGGGACGAAATGCCATCATCAGATTATTTCTTCAGTAAGAAGCGGAAAGCTATGCTGAAACAGGAATTACATCCTGTGGGAGAAAAAGCAGTCAAGAAACACAAAATCATTATTGATGGGAAGAAGCTGCAGGATAGCGCATTTGCCAAAGAGCTGGCAGGGTCTATGGGGGCCATAGCATCGGCCAATATGTACTCTGTAGAAACTTTGATCAATACAATAGAGCAGAAGAAACAAGAAATCACACAGTTACAGGGCAATTTAAAAGAAAATGAAAAGATAATTGGTTGGGGAATAAAAAAGGGTCTTGAGCAAGCCAGGCTCAAAGATTTCCAGGAGATTCAAAAGTTAAATGAAAATTTAACTGAGGCAAAGCTAATGATCCAAAATACCCAAGAACAGGTGCAGACACTTAGCAATGAAAACACACTACTGCAAGACAAGATCATTTCAATTACAAACCAAGTGATTGAATTAGATCAATTCAAAATTAAGGCAATTGAGATATATGCCAATATCCAGCAGGAACAACAAAGGGTATTCTCCAATCTGAAGACTATCCAAAATTATTTTCATGAATCTAAGAAATCTTTGGACGTGGCTGTGTTGAAAGAAATAGAAGCTAAAGCTGTAAGAGATTCTTTCCAAAGGGTACTCTCTGCTTTACAGGAGGAGGAAATTAGACAGTCACAAAATTTGTCTATTTCAGAACAGTTGAAAGGAGATGTGATGTTAAAGGTATGGGAAACAAAGCTGAAAGAATATAAAGGAATAACTAAAGAAGTTATTAATGATTGTCAAAGAATCTTTGGTTCTATCGAAAAAGATTCAATACAGGACGAAAATAATGGTTTGTCTGAGCCACTAGGAGAAATCAACATCGATTATCATCAGCTGAAGATAGGAGAAAAAATTGAAGAAAGGAAAATAGAGATCTCAAATATCGGAACAGTAAACATTTCAGAAATCGAGAAATGGATGATCGGCCCCAGTTCGAAATTGGAGAGAATCAAGTCTACAGAAAAGGCAATTGTAAATCAATTACCAGGATTACAAAGAAGCTTCTTCTCCCTTGAAGCAAAATAGGTGCCCGAGGTTCCTAAAGCTTTGGTAAATTTTTTAGAGAGACATATTCAAGCAACTGAGGTAGATAAAGAAAGTTCTCCTCCCCAGAGTTAAATCTTTGAAAATATGTCTATTTTTAGTATTTTGTAATAATCACAAACGGTTGACATTAGTCTATTTGCCACCGAGAAATTAGAAAGTTGGTTAGTTACCAACGGAAATTTTGAACAGAAATGTATAAATACAATTTCATGAGGCTGAAATAAGGCTTCAAAAATTTTGAGGACAAGAGGATTCGTACGATCGACTTTAAAGTTTATCAGAATATCATTCACAACAAGATTCTGAATCTTGTCATTCAGTGATTATGTCCCTTCCTTTGTTTACTTATATTCTTTAAATTTCCTTCTTAATGTATACTTCTAGCAAGTGAATCAATTTGGGATTGTATGCAACTGTTGTTTATAATATCGAATTGGTTTGGATGTTGAATGCGTTACAACCTTTCCTCTGAAATTATTTTAATAATTTTAAGACCTGTAGCCTTCTGTTCCTTAATACTTTCTTTTGTTAGAAAACCTGTGTCTCTTTCATTAGTTTTAATGGAAATATAGGATTCTTTCTTGATTAAAGTCTTATATTTCTGTGTGTTGTGTTTTACTGTTTAAAATCTCACAATCATCACTGAACCAGGAAACGGCCTTGCTTGTGATTTTTATTTTTTGTTTTAAATCTTAAAATTGCTTTACCAATATCTGACCTGAATGTCTGAAGTAACAAACTCATAAAAAATCCTTTTATAAAAATATAAAAAAATCAATTACCCATGACAGTCCCAAATGTAAGACAACCAAACATAGAACCAGGTTTACAAGACCAAACTAGTATTGCATTGAATCTATTTAATACTATCCTGCAAACTGCAACAAATTGAACCGAGTTAGAGCAATCGTGGGCAGCGATAGAACGTGATATAACTATCCAAGAACAAAGGGAAGAAAGACAGAGACAGTTGAGAAACTGAATCTGATCTAGTCTTCTTTGTTTCTTAGTTTTAAAAACATTATTATTTTTAGATGCCTAGACGGTGTGTTTTATAGCCTTAAAACACAAACTCTGGAACAACATCTTTTTGGCGCCGTTGCCGGGGAACGAAGTAACGAATTAATTCCCTGGGAGATAACGACATTGACAATTTCTGTCCTTGATAGTGAACAAGAGCAGAAAAAACCTATAAGGCTAATCATCTTTCACTTGGTGACTCCACTAAAACAAAAAACTGGCTAGTAGCCGAAAAAATACTAGAAGGAATCCGGATAACAAACAGACTTCGCCAGTCTCAAATCCGGAGAAAATCTTAAAATCTAGAAAATCATTTAAACAAAACCTTTTGTCAATTTTGGATACAGATCAGCGTAATTTTATAAATTCTAACTCTTCTGAATCCTTTGAACGATCGCTTTCATTTCCACCTTCCTTTAACTCGTTCTCTTTTCCCGAAGTTTCATCCCTTATCGTCCAAGGATCCTCTCCAAACACCAGCCCGCCTTCAAGTCCAAACCTAACCATGGCTGGATTAAATGTTGGAGGAGGTGGAGGAGGTGGAGGGAATCAAGTACCACCACCTGTAATCTTTGCCAAAGTGGCCGCTAGGTATGCTTCCTTAGCACTTCCTGCTGTTCTTCATGATTTACCCGAAAACTACATGAAAAGCCTTCCTAAATTCACGGGGGAAGGTGATATAACCGCTTAAGAACATATTAATTTCTTTGATCAATTCGCAGACATTTTGGGAATAGAACATGAAGATGTCTATTCCAGACTACTTGTTCAAACATTTGAAGGACAGGTGAGAACTTGGTTTAGATCATTGCCAGTTGGATCGTTAGGATCTTATCAAGCACTTGAAAATGCATTTATCAGACAATGGGGTGAAAGAAAGGATCACCTCTACTATCTAACAGAATTCAGAGCTCTAAAAAAGAAAGGCTCCGAATCAGTATTGGAATTTATACAAAGATTTAACAAACTATATAACAAAATTCCAGCCGAAGTAAAACCCTCACAACCCGCGGCTAAAGTAACTTTTGCCGGAGCTTTCGATCCTAACTTTTCTTTATTGTTGAGGGAGAGAGGGTCAGCAGATCTTCCAAAGATGAAAGACGACGCCGTAGAAATTGAATCAAATATGATGGCGTCCGGAAAGTTAAAAGCGAAGACAGAAAACATAATCAAAGAAAACATAAAATTTAAAGAACAAGCAGGACCTTCAGGGTCAGGGAAATCTGCTGGGGATAGGATAGATGAGATGTCCAGGGTCATCCAACAACTCTCCAACAAAATTTCTAAAATGGAACTAGAAAAACCTAGAAGGGATAATTTTCCCAGAAAGGATTTTCGAAAAAATCCTGAGCCACAAGGACCACATAGAACTGTAAAAAATGAAGATCAGAAAGTTCAAGCTCCTTTCAAAACCGAAGATTATATTGGAGAAGAGGACTTTGGTAAATTTGAACAGTTAGATGAAAATATTGATTGTTTTGGTGACGATAACAGACACCCTTATATATCTAGACAAGATTATGAGGCATCGTTGATAGAAGAAAATAAATCAGAAGAAATAGTTACCATTGATGCAACTGATGATCATGCATATCAGAGCGTTGCAGATGACATCATTGCTGATTTGCAAGGAAGATATAACCTAAGGTCCAGAAGTAAAAATCTTCCTAACGCCCTAGTGAAAAAGATTTTGTCTAGAAACGATACAAATGAAGAAAACCCTAAGGTTGCAGACAAACAGTCTGCAAACAGAAGAAAGACAGATAATCCCGTACAGTCGGAACCTGTAAATATTCAAACTCCTGTAAATATTCCCAATCCTGTAAAAGAAAAAAGGGTTGCACCACAACAAAAAAATGAGAAAAAGATTATGGAAGCCCCATAGATTGAAAACGAAAAAGCCATAGGTAATTTTAATTTAGAAAATGAAATAAGCAAAATTAAAATTCCTATCCCACTTGTAGAATTAGCAAAGAATCCGATTTATCGGAAACAAATAGCTAAAATGATAAAATTTTCTGAAAAAGAAAGTCAAGCGGACTCTATTAACTTAGAGAATGATAGACCTATTATATCTTTTGGTCCGCACGTAGAAGGTCCCAAAGATACTGTAGCTCCCTTTTATATCACGCTTACTGTCTTTGATCACCTTCTACACAATTGTATGTTAGATTCCAGAGCTTCACATAATGTAATGCCCAAAGAAATAATGGATAAACTTGGTCTTGAAGTCACCAGACCATATGGTGATTTGTACTCTTTTGATTCTAGGAGGGTTAAATGCTTAGGAATGATCAAAGACCTAGTGGTTAACTTAGCTCAGATACCCTCCAAAAGCATTCTTATGGATGTGGTAGTAGCAGATATCCCACCAAAATATGGGATGCTACTCTCCAGATCTTGGGGTGCCAAACTAGGAGGATCTATTCAATTAGATATGACATACGCAACGATCCCTGTTTTTGGAGGTCAATTCACTCACTTATACAGAGAAACTCAGATGGCATTTACTGTGAGTGATCCTGAAAACCCTGCAAATCACCCAGTGTACATAGCAGCCCAAGATTTAGGGAATTGTATTTTATCTTTAGATGATGATTTCGAGATTGATGTAGATAGTAATGACATCGAAGAAAAAGTTCAGAAAAACGAAATACAAGAAAATGTATATAGTACTGGAACTTGGAAGATGTTTTTTGATGGAGCTTCTTCTTATCTCGGAGCTGGAGCCGGGGTACTCCTTATTGCTCCGGATGATCAATTTATAATACCTTTTTCTTATAGACTTCAGTGGTTTATAGATTGCACTAATAACGTTTGTGAATACGAGGCACTAGTGCTTGGTTTAGAAGCTGTGCAGAAAATGAAAATTAAAAATATCGAAGTATTCAGGGATGCCGAATTAATCATAAGACAGGTAAATCGGCAATACCAAGCCAAACATCCTAGGTTAAGAACTTACAGAAACTGTGTATGGGATTTAGTTGAAAATTACTTCACTTCTGTGAATTTCCATTTTGTACCTAGAATTGAAAACCAACAGGCCGATGCCTTAGCTAAAGCCGCTTCGACTTTTGACCCCCCAACGTCTTTTAATCTGAAATATCATATCCAGCTAAGACATCGACCTTCCATACCTGATAATGTACAGCATTGGCAGGTTTTTGAAGATGATGAACAACTCAGAAAATTCATTGAATCTGTAGATGAGTTTTCAGAAAATTATATTGACCAGGAAAATCAAAATGATCCTTTTTGGATCATGGAAGAAGGTGAAGACGTAAAGGAATTCCATGACAAAATTGCTAACCACAGGATGCTTGTTTTGAAAAATAACCAAATTCCCAAAGGACTGATCCCTTTGGAGAGACTTTTCAATCATGAAGATATTCCATCCAAATCCGCTCTACAACCTCAACCAGAAGAGGTTGAGGACTGTAATATAGGAACTATAAATAATCCTAAAAATTTCAAATTGTCTAAATTTTTGACGATAGAAAATAAAAATAAATATACAGAATTGCTAAAAAAGTATAAATACGTTTTTGCTTGGTCCTATGAAGATTTAAAAACTTATGACACCTCAGTAATAGAACATAAAATCCCTCTGAAACCAGGTGTTAAACCATTCAAACAAAAACTTAGACAATTTAATCCGATTTTGTTACCTGTAATCGAAAAAGAGGTTAAAAAACTTTTGGATGCTAAAATTATTGTCCCTCTGAGATATTCGGATTGGGTTGTGTTGGCAGCCAATTCACATTTTTCATTGTCTCATAAGCTGCCTACACCAATGTTTCACGAACATTGATTTTTTGTCGCAAAATTCAAATGAAACGATGAATTTATTCTTTGCGCCTTTTCGCACGTTTGTCTTCGCTAAGTCTTCACAATTGTAAGCATGGAAATTTCTCCTTTTGAGGTCACTTTTCGATCATTATCTGAACTGCCGATATCTTTTGTGTCATCATGCTTATTGCGCCTATCTTTTTATTGATCTTTACATGATCGGCAATGTCCTTTGATCGGTTTTCATACTTCGATGGATTATATAAAGACATTTAGCCTTTGATTTCGCATTTTTATGATTTGCCTAAATTGCATTGGGGTCCTGATTTATCTTTTGTAATCCTTATTGTCGATCCTTATCATAGCTCCTGGCATATCAATTTTATATAATTTCAATCTGACACCTTGGTTAAACGTTTGATTAATGCATTGGCCAATACATGATTTTGGGGTTTTGATTTGCATAGCATAGTGCTGGCACGGATTGGTATTCACCTTTGATTTCATTGCTAGTGCACATGGTTTAATGGTTGAAGTATGCTTTGATGAGTATAACAGCTATGTAGAACTCTCAATTATATAGTTGATATG
Organism: Picea abies; assembly: GCA_900067695.1. Classification (NCBI taxonomy): domain Eukaryota; kingdom Viridiplantae; phylum Streptophyta; class Pinopsida; order Pinales; family Pinaceae; genus Picea; species Picea abies. Next base: position 2,818 of record CBVK0100603595.1, on the reverse strand, counting down.
ATAATTATGCATGCCAGAGATAACCTCCAACCCCCGCATTGACGCTTTCCTCCTTACCAGGGTTATCTTTGTTGATTTTCGAGAAAACCTCTAAACCTACTCTGTGCAAACCCTTGTCCCTTAGCCCAGCTCTCAGTGTGTTATCTCTTGGCTCTTGTAGGGTGAATTCAAACCCCCTGGTGTTCAGAGTTAATTGAGGTTTCATTTTGCCAGAGAAAACTGCCCCGAATTTGCTCCCAGAGTCACGTTTTTGCGTGAGCGATTCTGAGAAAACGGTGTTGAATCAGATCAAACGGTTGAAAAACCAGAACCGTTTTTAGCCCCTTCACCTTCATCATGGGAGGTTTCTTCAGAAAGTGATCCATTACAGAGATCTAGCTCCTGTTTTAGAGGTCATTGTTCAGATTTCCTCAATAACTGAAGGGAACGTTTGGTTTGTGTGTTGAAATGTTTTCTCCAGACTCGGGCTACAACATCTCTTTTACTCGCCCAACCATGTGTCTTTGCATCTTTCTGAACCCTTGATTAATCCAAAGGGCATTCAACCAGTCTGCCAGCATTTCTTTTACATCTACAGGGCAAGGAACTGTGCAGGCTTATCAATTAAATCTCAGGAGCTTACTGATATATTATTAACAGTGAGGGTGTATTGCAGTCTTGTTTTGAAATACAATATACGCTTTGTGGGTGATTTACATGATATGTTTCAAGTCGAATGTAACACAGGACGAAGTTTTGGATAGTTCTCAATATATTTTGTGGTGATCTCATGTGCTACACTTGAACTTTTTGTCCATCCAATGACATCTCATATTATTGTAAACAGGATACTTCAGAAGCCACCCAAGCAGCTGAATTTTGGTGGATCAGCATTGTCATACAAAAGAAACTTGATGCGTCAGTCTTTATGAAAGTAGTGGCTGCAATGAAAGAAAATATCCAAGATGATAGCCTGTACAAATTTCTGGGCCAGATGTTTGATGTAGATGTTCTAAATGTAGAATTTGGTGGTTTTCCAAAGGGCCAAGGATGTTTGCAAGAAGGTATATGGATGAAATATTTATTGCCATTCCAGGCCTTTATGAACTTGCCATTGAAATTAGAGATATGATCCTTGTATTCCTGGAGAATTCCCTTGATTTAAAGGTGAACTGCTCAAAGGCACGAATACAGAATACCGCATTTGAAGGTTTACAATTTCTTGGCATGGATATTGGGACTGTTCCATTATCTGAGTTGTAGTCTTCTAAAAAGGAAACTCTTCTTAGAATTGTGAACAAGATAACTAGTAAAATCAGGCTATTTTCTGAACAAAAGCAATTTGAGACTAATAAATAAAAGAAATGGCTTGACAAGAATGAAGCTAAACAGGCCAAAACTCCAGGATATATGGTTTCAATCTTCACATCTGATGAAGTATATGGAAAGGTTGAAAAGCTTCAAGACAAGGTGTTTAAGATCAACAAAATTCTTAAGACAAAGCCAAAGGTTGAAATATCTCCAAAAAAAAATGACTCTGTCAAGGATGAAAACCAAGAGGAGGTCACATCCACTTCCAGCAACAACACAGATAATGAGGCTGCCGGAGAAAAGATACATGAACCAAGTGAATCTGAAAGACAGTCACATGGATCAAATGGTTAACAAGATGCCAACGAGGAACATTCTAATGAGCTATGACAGGAGCAAAATGATAGAAATGGAATGTGAGAATGATGTTGATGGATATGGACCAAGAGATTTTTCAAGAATGCCAGCGTAGGTTTCATGAAGAGGAAACAAATGCAGTGTACACACAAAAGAAGCACGAAATGACATGGCAATATTTGGAAGCAATTGCTGCTTCAAAAGCTTTGTCTTGCAGGATTGTCAGCTGTGCACATTGGATCCTCCAGGTTCTGGATAGTCATGGCTACTTGCTGATTACTTTGAGCCATGGCTTTTGACCACCCTTGGTGCGTGTGGAAGAAATTGCTCAGAATATTATATGAGCAGATCTCTCTTTTAAAAAGCACTGTAGGTGGGCAATTAGTGCTGCTGCTATCTCCAGGAGTGGTGTAATTTCAATCTAATTGTCCTGCTGAAACTGCCTGTGTATGCTTAGATTTGGTGGCCAGATTTTTCATCTTTTCCCTACACTCAATTTTAGATTGATTTATTGATATGCAAAAAAGAGGAATGTAGGATTTTTGCCTCTATATGGGTAGATTTTGTTTATGAGTTGGAAAAGATTTATTTGATATTTGTTTTGATTAAATTAGATTCAATTAAGATTTGGTTTGTCCTAAATTAGCATAGCAGTTTTTGGTTTGTTATGGATTAAAAGATTTGTTTTGTTTTAATTAGTAATTAAATATTTTCTTTTATGATTTAAATATTTTTCTGTTGGTTTGTTTGACTAAAAACAGGTCTGTTCTTAACTTAGAACAGCTACAGAATCAGCCGATTCTGTAGCTAGTCTAGAGGACTAGATTTTTAGCCATTTTATCAATAAAATATCTTTTTAACTTATTGTTTCTTGTCTATTTTCAGGTCAATTCGAATTTGCAATTGGAAGAGGGACAGTTGGAAGATATCTCAAGGATTTCAGTTGCATTTTAGATGCTTAGTTTAAGGGATTTTGGGATATTTTCCCAAATTATGTAAACAGTTTGCTATTATTCACAAGGGGTTTTTACCTTGTGAAAACCTATTTAAACTTATGATTTTGTAATCAAAAGAGAATCCTCAGTTTTTGGGAGAACAAGGATATGTGAGCTTAGTTCAAACTGGAACAGAATTGTGAGATCGGAAGAGCGTCGTGTAGGGAAAGAGTGTA
>CBVK0100603594.1:0-16679 GCA_900067695.1 Picea abies | reverse complement strand
CACACAAATCGCCGATCGCCGATATGTCGTCGGCATCAACAGGATAGGACGTTGTAGCCAAGGATGTATGTCTAAAGAAAGTCACTGATGCTGAAAAACGTTTCTCACGAAGAGGTCAAAATCAATAAGCCACATGTCTTTGCCGCGTAAATAATCCGTATGACTCAGTCTCTTCCCCGCGTCGTCTTTTGAGGTTCCCCGTGTCATTTCTGTACTTCCATGTCAGCGTTGTATGGTGGTTTTAATCGACATCAAAACTTTTTCCTAAAGGTATCAACGAAACAATGTCTAAGGAAAAATGCCGACGTCGATTCACTCATTTACTATCGGCAGACTGATAGGTCACCAAGTGTCGGGGTTTTTCATCAAACCTTCGTCATTCTACACCGACAATTCTGGCCGATCCGTGTTGTTGTTCCATTCAAAAGACCTTGTTTTTTTTCCCGACGCCGATCATACTAGTTTCTTGTGAACACGAAAAGGCCTGGTGATTTGGACGCCGATCATACTAGTTTCTTGTGAACACGAAAAGGCCTGGTGATTTGATGGGACACCCCTAGCTGAGGTAAGACAAAATTCTGCGTTTTGGTAGACAAATTAAGTTTTCGCGCAACCTACACCACAATCCTGTGCGTCGGCCAACTGTTGGAATTTGAATTCGCCGATGAACTACGAAAACCCGCTCCTGCGCCGCTAGCCTGTGTTGCATTTAATCCTAAGCATGGTGCAGATTCTGTAATAGATTGCGCAGATCGCATTTACACTCTCGAATTTAAGACTTGATGCGACAAGGTAAGTTTTCTTTCTGTTTAGATTTACAAGGTCATACCCAAACATAGTATTCTGTTCGCAAATCACTTACCTCCCGTAACAGACGAAGAAGCGAGAGCAAGCATCGAGGAGGTTACAACCCACTCTCTGACTTTGATTACTAGTAAAACCAGGTTACTCCCTTGCGAGGAAGAGGTAAGCATTGTCTTTATCAGTTCTACACTTACGTTTGCGTCAATAACACTTGTCATGGTTGGCTGGCAGCTTATTGTAATTTTTCTTTTTCTGCAGGAAAATGCCTCCAAGAAAGCCAACGACTAGGCGCTCACCTAGAACGCCCAAAAAGAAGGAAGCAAAGGTCGGCGAAGGCTCTACACTGGGTGCTGCAAGAGAACTTGATTTTGTCTCAAAGACAAAATCAGTTATCCGCACATCCACCAAAAAGGAATTTGCCCAACCTCCGACGTTCGACGACACAGAGACAAGCACTGGATCTAAAATGGTGCTCCTGCATTGGGGAGACTTGTATAGCAAAATCAGTCAGGAGGATTACCCAGAGTTCACACCCCACAACAACCTGGACGTTAGAGTATTGGATGTTCAAGTGTTCTCGAAGATTAGGAGATCATACCTGCACAGGGTGGCTTGTCGAACCCCAGTTCTGCCTTGCATCAAGATTTTAGGATGGATAATTGACCACGCAGATACAATGAAATGCACGATCAACAATGCGGAGGGCGAATGCGTTGGTGTTTTCCTTCCAGTTGAGGTACAAAGTATTATAAACTTAGGGACCCAAAGGAGAGGTTAAACACCGATTTCGTGGTTAAATTTTATGAGTATCATGACCCCAGCATATTACTAGCCTCATGGTGGAGAGAAGACAAAAAATTCACAAAGAGAAACACTGGCTGGTATAACACAATAAATCTCAAAGAGCCCTACATGTATTTAATGGCTTTGATTTGCCGATTATATGGAGAAAATGATTGCTCAAAATTTTCAGAAGCTTGGATACCCTTGGCGTATACCATGGCGATTTCCGGTAGTAGTTTCAATTGGGGAGCCATTATCTCCAAGCAGTTGAGTATTAATCTCCTACAGGCCCAGACACCGAAAGAAGGAGAAGTTCCAATCTTCTACATGGAATCCTACTTGCTAGATGTAATCTGCGTAATAAATATTTTCATAGGTATGAATTTAAGCTGGCATATTGCTAAACTTCCTGTACATTTTTATTTTAGTATCTTATGGGAAAATAGGTACAAAAGATCGTATGCCATGATCTATGATGGGTTCATACCCAGGATAAACTTCATTATTTTTAGAAAGGAATGCCCTAGGATTTTGGTGGCAACAAGGAAAATGATATCTAAAGTTGATCACTGGTACTTTGAAGAGACAAGCACCTATATCAGAGTGTTCGAGGCTACTAGAGCACCCCACCTACTCCCTGTTCATGTCCCAGATAGTCTCAAATTGGGAGAAATTTGTTACCACACTATTTTACAAGGTTATAATGCTTCCCTGGTAAAGGATACAAAGAGAGATTTATTTCCCTATGGATTTCATATAGGATTTTATATGGTCAAAGACATTGCGCATGTGAAGCAATTAGGGATAAATTAGCCTGATTATCGATTCCCCACAGACTTCTTTCATAAGAATGATCTGAAGGGTTTAGTTCCCCATCACACATCATAGGTATCCTCCTATTGGTCATATGCTCATGATAGTTTTGAAGATGAAATATTTACAGAGGGTGCCCAAGACTGGGAGGAGGTGCTCCATAGAAAGGCTAACCCCAATATGACTAGGTTAAAATATATGACTATGGATGATCAGGTTGAAACGATAGAATATATATCTCAATAATCCCTCAGGGTAAGAGAGAAAATAGGGCAGTAGAAGCAACATAGGCACGAAGGAGGGGGTGCTGCTACTAGAGGAAGACGAAAGAGCTATACAAGATTTAGAGAATATCCCCCACTCAATTCTTTGATATATCCCTTGAGGATTACCCTGGTTGATACAAGCCACTTTAAGGAAGAGATAAATGGCTCACAGAAAATTCCACCAGAGGAGACCGTCGACCAACAAAACCCCAACCCCATGTCACCACATGCAAGATCGTCGGTGTCTACTACAAATCAGTAGAGGATAGTAAGAGAATCAGGTGGGACAGGTGTTCCTACTATCCTCATAGACTTAACTACCAAATATGACGATGAGGAAATTTCATAGGTTTCTCACATAACCCCGATACTAATCACAAAAGAGGAAGAACCAGGGGAAACATCTGCTCCATCTTCTAACGATTTGACCCCAAATCCCCAAGATGGCGACCATGAGACTAGGAGCACTATGGACATTGAATTTCTCGATCAACCTAGAAAAAAACATCAAAATGACAACTCCAAGAATGGCTTGGGTGCTAGTGAACCAGAAGAAGAAAGGAAACATCCAGAAATCGACATCTCAATGGATGAACCACAAGCTAATGTTGATCCTTTGCCTACTTTCCAATCTAGGATCAAGACTCCACCAGCCGACGAGCACCAACAAAAGGCCAAGTCACTAGAACATACATAAGTTTCCCCTACCAAGGAACTAAGAGAACCTACCATGGAACATCTCTATACGACCAAAATCCTAGGCAATACTCTGTCCTGGGGAGATTAATAGATTCCTGAACCAGTGGATGAAATCACCAATATACAGGAAATTTCTTATGAAAGGAAAATGAAATCTGTAATGAGAGGAACTACCAAGAAAAGGAGGCTCATGCTTGATAACACACTTCTTATAACATAGAGGATACATCATTCGACACAAAAAATGCTAAGATGACTAAGCTAATCGGCGCAGGTATGGCTATAATTGATGCTACATTAGACAGGGAAAGAAAGGATGAAAGGGAGGTAGCTTCCATGAAGAAAGAAATGGACGATTTTTGACATCAAGCGAAATGTTACTAGAATTTGACACAGGAAGTGGTACTCCTGAAGAGTGATTTCCAAGAAATGTATGCACAATTCACTAGTGAAAGAGATCTCTTCTCCGCTCACATAGCTGATTTCAAGAAGATACCCTCATGGGGATGGAAACCTGCAAAGACATGCAATGATGGTATGAAAAGACACATCGAGCCTTAGAATGGATATATCACATCAGTGAAGTACAGAAGGGTCGAGATACAAAAGAGCATGACATTTGAGTGCTGATGGATAACAACATTTCCCCAATAAATAAGGAAGTTGAACATTGGGTAAGCATGGTCTAGGAACCTCAACGGAAAATTTGGGAAATATGGGAAGAATGTGAGAAAATATGGGAGAAATTTAACCAGGAAATAAAGAGCATTGACCTACCAGAGTTTGGTTTGCCGGAAGATTTCGATGATCTACATGATATAGTTAAACAACATCAAGAGAAAGACCTGACATGGGAAAAAAATATTTCTCATATTTCAAGCATGATCCCGAGTCAAGTGAAGAAGTTCATGGAACCCCTAATTAAATCTCTTGCAGTATTACAACGCTTAAGTGTCAAGATAATAAAGTACAAGGAGCATGCAATAGAGATAAAATAGGTCCTCTCCGCTCCAATGGATCAACATGGGTTTCCAGATGCAAATACATGTGAATATCTCTTTGTCAAGTGGTTAGATTACGAGAAGAACAATCCACTTCAGTAAAACCACTAGATGAGCAAAAGAGAACAGATAGATAAATCTGCCACATGGCATTTTCTTAATTTAACATAACTTTAGTAGTTATTTTTAGTTCAGTTATTTTTTTTGTTATAAATAAGGGAATCTAACTAGGACAAAGGGTCGATGGTTCTGGAGAGAAATACTTTTCTGAAATTTTGTAAGAGAACTATTTATGTGCAAGTTATTTTAATTAAGAATTTTTGTTTAGAACCAAAGACATTTCTACCATTTAAGACGTGAATGTGATCTGATCGAGGGGGGATTATTTCTATCTTCAGATTCAATATTTATTGTTGTATTGAGTAAGAGTTGGTGTATATGTTATTTAAAGTTATCTGATAATGCTATAATACAGTTCTTTTATTCTAGTTGATGAATAGAAATCGATTGTGTTAACCTGTGAATTATAGTAGAGCATCGAAAATTACTTTTCTTGCACTAGATTCTTGTCACGTGTATGTTTTCTTTTCTGTAACTGTTATCTCAAACAATGTTGAATGTCCACTAATCAAAATGGTATTAATGTTGGTTTGGAGTAGTTCAGATCTTCTTCGTCTTCATGCTAAGGTATAGAGGTTATCCTAAAAAACCTAGACTTCTCCCAAAACACAATTTAACTTCCCTCTTCCTTTAGATTAATCTTTATCTTTCTTTGTTATAAATATTATAAAAATCACCAAAAAGAGAACTTCCTAGCCTGAGGAAAGGTTTCACAGAAAAGACACATCTGTCAACCAAAATTAAAGAACATTGATAATTCTAGCAAGATCACGAATATGGAGAACCTTACCACTCATCAAATGCTTATGAGTCTAATTGGGCCTCTTAAGAGGGTTTGGTTCTTGCTGTTGAGTTAAAGGGACCTCATACCCCTCAACAAAGTTGGTGCTAGAAGGAGGGCTTGACGAATGAATGGCTAATAATATTTCTGATAATATATTCTGCATAGCCTATAGTTTCAAAGCAACCCACATGCATGGCTAGTCACTCTCGAGACAACCCACATACAGAGAGTACTCCCAGCACGAGTAACTCACCTCAACACAAAGAGGAAGAACACATGTACCCTGAAATACCTTATTCTCTTCCCCACGAGGTGTTAAATAAGTTCATAAGGATCACAAGAGCTTACGCTCGACAAATCAGAGCCTTACCTTTATCTCCTTTACTTCCTAGAAGAAATCAAGGAAGAAGACCAATTGTTGACACCCCTGACCAGGTATTTGTTCAAAAGGTAGAATACCTGATATATTTTTCCCTTACTGATATCGAACAACCCCTTAATCTGATACTTGAAACACCCACTGGAAACTACTCTAAACCTGACGATTTTGAATATGAAGAGGAAGGGTATAACTCAGATTGCTCTGGTTCCAAATCAGAAGACATGGAGGATAATAAAGATAACAATGGATAAAGGGGAAATCGACCTCAAGACAATCAACTATGGTTTTCCATATATGCTTTGGAAATCCCAGGACAGGTGCATAACCTACCCAGACATCTAGAAAAATTACTTCCTAAATTTGACCCAGAATCATCCAGATTACATGAGGACCATATTAAGAAGTTCATATTAGCTATAATATTGATGAACGCACAACACAAAGATGTAGTGTGTAGGATTTTTCCTTATACCTTTGAGAATTCAACCTCGACTCGGTATTTCAACCTGCTAGTTGGTTCCATAACTAGCTGGACAAAGTTTCAAAAGGATTTCTTGGATAAATTTGCTGAAGAAACTACCACAAGAGCTTTGATGGATGAACTTTTCGCTGCCATTATGAGTCTAAAAGAAAAGGTTAAATATTTAAACCAAAGGTTTACCACCATTTTGAAGAAATTTCAACCCGAAGATAAACCTACCCATGAGTTTCAAATTGAAGTATACACTAGTGCTCTCCCAGCTTCTATTTCTATGTTCGTAAAAAGGGTTGCCAAACATACCCTAGCTGAACATTTTGAAGAAGCTAAAATGATTGAATTTCAAATGAAAGCATGTAAAGAAGGTCAGATATCACTGACAAAAAAGGAAACCCAACCTCCACCTAAGAGAGGAATTTTGTTGACAAGACCCTCAGGAAAACAAACATAACAAGGCCCTAATAAACAAGGAGGATATCTATAAAACCTACAATGGATGTTAAAAAAACTCTCCAACAAGATCGTAGATATGAGAAGGAGTGATGGGGAGGGAAAAAAATCCAACACCTTATAAACCCTTTTTAAAAATAAATCCACCCTTCAAATCTATAGAACCTCCCCCAGCTAACCTAAACATCGAATTAGGGAACATAACATTTGACTCTTTCTACACATATCACCAAGAAAACCATTCAGGAAGAGAATGTCCCCAAAGAGTACATGCTATGAATCTAATGGAAAATCGATTCCTAGAATAATGTTCTCTAACCTAACAACCAAGTAGCTAGACAATAAATGGCATTGATCATGAAAGTCAAGAGCCACCGGAAGAGACAACCATGCTATTATGGGATTCCAATCACTTGATGCCTTTCAACGACGCCACTGAAGTGCAGGGACCTCCCACCAAAATTCTATATGTACATACATGAATTAAAAGTCAACCTGTCCAAAGTAACCCCACGACTACACAGTTATCTAGAGGGATCCTAGCGACCGAACGCCCCAAACCCCTATTTTCCTTTCAAAAAAATCCAACAAACATACACACACATGGAGCTCCTAAACTAGACTACAATGTGGTAGACGATTTGAAGAAGATTAATGATAATGTTCCTATCATGGACATGTGTAGGATCCCTCAACAAAAGGATTCTCAATTGCAGGCCTTAAAATCAATAGATACCCCTATAACAAGCACTGTTCAAAGTGAGGTCCCATCTCCCACAAATTTAACAAATAAGCCAAGTGTGAATGCTTGCTCTTTAGACAAAAGGGGGAGGCCTTTTGTTCTTCCTTTCCTCTTGATGTTTGAAGTTTTTAACATAAATCTACATAATTACCTAGTCGATTCAGGGGCATCTTCCAATGCCATGCCATTGTCAATCTACAAGAAATTGAATGCAACCCCACTCAAAAGTGATAAACACATTATACAACTAGATAGGACTCATATAAAGGTAATTGGGGAACTTAAATATGTCATGATTAGAATGGATACACACTACAAATTCGTTCAAGTAATTGACATATTTGTAGTAGACATCCCAGATGCCTATGGAATGCTACTTAGCCGAGATTGGTCTGAGAAATCAAACAAATACTTTAGTACCGATTGGGATCACCTTTGGTTTCCATTAAAAGGACATACAAACATAATCAGGATTGACAGAGAGAGATATCTCAAACATACCATCACTGATTTAGACACCCCAAATGAACCCTCAATAATAGAGTTCCCTGTTTTAGAAAATTACTCCTGTGATTCTGATTTCGGTAATTTCACCCCTCACATGTCTGACATACCTCCCACACAAAAATATGAAATGATTTTTCAAGTAGACTTACGAGAAGCCACATAAGGAAGCATCCTCTGTCAGGATTCTCCATCAGGAGTAGAAGACAAGGAAGATAAAAGTGAAAAAATAGCTAGACATGAAGAAGTTAGTAATTCCCCCCCACAAATTTGGACTTTGTACTTTAATGGTTCTAAATCGCAAGAAGGGTGAGGAGCATGACGTATCCTCATTGACCCAAAGGGGAAACGAAACTTCTTATCCTGTAGATTGGAGTTTGAATGCACTAACAACACTATTGAATATGAAGCTCTAGTCCAAGGACTAAAGAAGGCCAGATACTCAAACATCAAAGAATTGAATTTTTTTGGAGACTATCAAATTATCATTAGGCAAGTAAATAATATTATCCATTGCAATTCACCTCACTTGAGAAACTACCAGCAAGAGGTACATAGGCTAACAAACAATTTTGAGCCTTTCAACATTACCGTTGTTCCCATAACAAAAAATACTCTTGTTGATTCTTTAGCCACCGTAGCCTCAAGATTACCTCCTTTAGAAGACTATGAAGCCTCAAGGTTTGCAGTAAAACTACTCTACAAACCGTCGGTGCCGAAAAAAATTTCTAACTGGAAATTATTTGAAGGGGATGAACAATTTGTAGATTTCCTGACTAACCAAGAGAGTTTTAAGGATTTGTCCATTGATGATGAAATATTATAAGAACTAGTCAAATAATTGAATCTCCACAAGAAGAAGAAGTGAATATATCACTTTGATGACAAACCAAATTTTCACACAATACCAAAAGGAGTGACCAATCTGGAGAACCTTTTCAACCTAAGGGAAAGATTTAGAGGGTTGAGGAATGCAAAAAGAGGGAGCTCATGCCTTATATATGACTATAAACCTACACACCCTCGAGAATCCCAAGAATATCAACCTAGGAAAGGAAGTATCCAAAGAAGACATGAAGGCTTATCTTAAACTATTTAAAGGATATCAAGATGTCTTTGCTTGGTCTTGCCAATAATTGAAAACGTATGATACTCGTATTATCCAACACACAATCTCGTTAAAGTCTGTAGTAAAAACCTTTCAACAAAATATTAGGAAGTATCACCCATCTTCTGAACCCCTGATTTATCAAGAGTTGAAGAAGTTATTAGATGCCAAGATTATCATTCAGGTAAGACACTCTGCATGGGTATCCAATCTGGTGCCTGTCAGAAAGAAGTCTGGGGAGATCCATTTGTGTGTGGATTTTAGAAACCTTAACAGAGCATCATAAAAGGATAACTATTTAGTTCCACCCATGGAACAACTCCTACAGATAGTATCTGTCTCTAAATTTTTTTCCCTCCTAGACGGTTTCTCGACGTATAACTAGGTCCTGGTTTCAGAAGATGATCGATTAAAAACAACCTTCTGGAGAAAGTGGGGAACCTTTGCTTATAAATACATGCCTTTTGGGTTGATTAATGTTGGAGAAACCTTCCAGAGGGCCATGGACGTAGCTTTTTGGGGATTTATTAACAAGTGCATGGTAGTCTATTTAGATGATGTAACAATATACTCAAAAAATAAGGAAGACCACATTCAACATTTGACACAGATCGTTGAAAGGTGTAGGAAGTATGGAAAATATTTGAACCCTAAGAAAACCATATTTGGTGTAGAGGAAGGAAAATTATTAGGTCATATCATATCTCAAGAAGGAATTAGCATCGACCTTGAATGGATAAAAGCGATAGCTCAACTCCCTTTGCCTCAAAATAAAAAGACCATGCAATCATTGTTTGGAAAAGTAAATTTTGTAAGAAAATTCACTCCTGATTTCGCAAAGATTTTTTTTGAGTTTCTTTTTCTTTTTAGCATACATTTTGATCAGGATGAGTGTGTGGGTTTAGGGAAGACTGACTGTGAACTCCTTTTTATTGTCTTTCTTTTTTCTTGTTATTAAGTTGTGTTTTGTAAAACAATGGCTGATTTTAATAAATACAGTAAAACAGACTATGCTCCTGACCTACACTCACATGAAAAATAAGAAATGTCGGGAAAGCAAAATTTTCCAAAAACTTATATTTGTCTTTGTAAGCATACTACCTGGGGACGCAATGAAATATATACCTAGTGGCCTGGTAACGCTAAATGGAAAGATGGCTAGAAAGAAAGAATCACATGTACCTATGGACAGAGCCAGGAACAAGCTCCACCTTAACACTTTCACCTTGTCAAAAAATAGATATCCTCCTCTCAGACTCACTCTTGGCATTTCTACCAGAAAAAAATGTTCTATATTAAAAGGAGTGCATAGTCTGAGAGGGTATGCAAATAACTCTTTCGGGGCTATGGATGCTCACTAGCAATGGAGCAAGGTCTGTGATGTCGGGGTGACTCCGTCAGGGCTATGGACGCTCGCTGGCAGTGGATGCCCTACCCGACTCTTGTCTAGAAAGGTCATGGATTGAGGTTAAAAGGAAAGAGGGTGGTAAAGCTAAACCCCATAGGTAGATCCAGATTTGTGAACCTGTGAACTTGTGTACACATTGATAGAAAAGGTTCTGTTAAAAAGGAATGGAATAAAGCCAGAGGTTTTCTCAACCAATTTACATAGGTTAAGCACGAGGGAAGTAGCAAAGATTCTATTTTCTCCTAGATAATTGTCGTTTGTTGAGAACTCAACACACCCTAAAACATTTTGTGAAATTTCTTTCTTTTTTGTACCACTTATCACTTTTTTTGAATCAGAGCCAGTATTGTGGGAAAAATGAATTTATATGTTGTTATTGAGTCTTGTTATCGGTTATTATTTTTTTCTTGAAGTTATTGATGGATTGATCTTTTTTAGTCACATGACATGAAAGGCCTAAAGTGTACACGGTTTAAACTTTTTCAATGGTCGTTGATCGACAATTTCTAGTCTATAATACAGTTCTTTAAGATACCCAATACGTTTTTGGCATCGTCGAAATCCCAGATATAAATCACAAATGCAGACAACCATAAAAAATTGTCTATCGCCTATCGCCGATACATTTCGACATCGGTGAACTTCGAGGGTTGAAACAATGAAAACATTGACTGACACAAATTGTCGATCGTTGATGACCGATACGTCTTCGGCATCAGTAGGATAGGATGTTGTAGCCAGGGATGTGTGTTTGAAGAAAGTCACCGATGCTAAAAAATGTTTCTAACAAAGAGGTAAAAATCAATAAGCCATGTGTCTTTTTTGCGTTAATAATCCGTATGACTCAGTCTCAACCTCGTGTCGTCCTTTGAGCTTCCCCCAGTGTCATATATGTACTTCCAGGTCAATATTTCCATGTCAGTGTTGTACGACGTTTTTTATCGGCGTGGAAATTTTTTCCTAAAGGTATCAACGAAACATGTCTAAGGAAAAATGTCGATGTTGATTCACCCATTTACTATCTGTCTCTTATACACATCTCTGAGCGGGCTGGCAAGGCAGACCAGACTGATAGGTCACGAAATCTTGGGTTTTTTCATCGAACCTTCATCATTCTACACTGGCAATCCTGGCTGATCCGTGTTGTTGTTCCATTCAAAAGACCTTGTTTTATTATTCCCGACACTGATCATACTAGTTTCTTGGGAACACGAAAAAGACTAGTGATTTGATGGTACACCCTTAGCTGAGGTAAGACATATTTTTGCATTTTGGTAGACAAATTGAATTTTCACACAACCAACACCATAACCCTGCGCGTTGGCCAACCTTTGGAATTTGAATTCACCAATGAAATACAGAGTAACCCACTCCTGCGTCATCAACTTGTGTTGCATTTAATCCTAAGCATGATCCACATTCTATAATAGATTGCACATATCATATTTGCACTCCTGAATTTAAGACTTGATGTGACAAGGTAAGTATACGTTCTGTTTAAATTTACAAGGTCATACCCAAACATGATATTTCATTCGAAAATCGCTTATTCCCTGAAATAAACGAAGGAGCAAGAGAAAGCATTGAGGAGATTACAACCATCTGTCTGACTTTTATTACTAGTAAGACTAGGTTAACTTCTTGCAAGCAAGAAGGTAAGAATTGTCTTTATCATTTTGTTGATGGGCGTAAGTGACACAACGTCATCTGGAAGGATAGATCCGATCTGGGGTTGTCTAATTAACCCAAGCCGTTTGGTGTGATCTATCCTGGCGGGTTTAATGGCTCTGTTATCCAACTAAGGTCCTAAAAAAATAAAATAAACTATTCTAAAGTTACAACTACAATACTATGTATATGAATCTAGTTATTTAAAAATGCTAAACAAAAACATAAATATGAACATGTGATTATAAATAGGATATTTACAGATTGCAAGTTTTGGAGGATGCCTTGCGAAATCAATGTTTTATTAATTGTCTATGAAGTAGATATTTAGAAAACACATATTTTTATTTTATATTTTCGGTTTAATAATCTAAAATTTAAGAACTCAAAAAGATACTAATAAAACATAGTCTGAAATAAGAGAAAAATAAGAGACAAAACCAATCTAAATTGTCTTATTTCATTTAACAAATAAACTAATATCATAAATTAAATGTAGATAAAACTAAACTGAGATTATCCTTATACAATGTCTATATCCCTATACAATCCAAACTTCCAGCTATCTTGTCTGTGAGAGAAATCTGAAGCAGGCTTATGCTAATATCTCATGAGTAAACTCAAGGTGTTTTCGAGAGCCAAGATATAAGAACAAAAGAATAACATATAGATATAATGACCTTGTAATGATGAATGTTAACAGTAAACAAATTTTAATGTGTAGCATTCATATGATATATCAATCTAACATCAAGTATAAATCACTGATATTAAAGTGAAATAATGATCACAGATACAATATATGAAACAACAAATTATGGGCAAACTTTAAAGAGAAAAATAAAATGAAACATTATATGCTATAGAGGCTAAAGTTGTGTAACATGTATATATTTCATAATATGAGAAGCAAAACTTAAATGGAATAGTATCGCACTGGTCTAAAGACGGAATGTGAACAACTTGTCCATTCAGTTCTGAGAATTACATGTCCATAATCTGTTTCAAGGAAATATGTCTTTCACTAAAAAAGTGAACAGTATTTAAAGTAACCTAGGATCCAAATGCTCATATCTCATAGGATAGAGTTGTATCCCTCAAAATCAAGTACTATTACAAAAATAGTGGATTAAAAACCACTCATAACAGAGTTGGTTTATTCAAAAATTAAATCAAAGTTTCTATAAAACACAAAGAAGGAAAAACTACTAATCATTTAGGCATATGATTGAACATATTTTCTCCAAGTAATAAGCAGAAGGATCTCCCATTTCTTGAGAATAGAAAACCAATTTAATAAATTAGAAAGACAATTTCTAAATAACTAATTCTTCTTAAAAGAGACTTGGCTATAGAATCGAAGATTTTGTAGCTAGAATTAATTTTAGTAAATGAAATCAAACTTCAAATCGATTTATTTCGAATTAGATAACATAAATAAAATGAAAGGAAAAATAAAATTTTTTTACCATTAAAAGTTAACTAAAGAGAGGTCGGATAGTTCAAACTTTATTATTCCCTTGACACTGGTCGCATTCTTAATGACTATGTTTCTAGATCACTTGATACGTTTAGTCTTCCTCTCTACATGCGCCTTGAGATCAAGGTTTTCTTGCCTCAAAAATTCATTCTAAGAAGTAAGAGTTTTAATTTGGGACTATAAGAGAGGAATGTCGGTGTAATAACGCTTGACCCAATGGAAACAACCATCACATTGTACAGGGGAGATGGCAGATCGATGAAGGGCACAATCAACCAAGGGTGCATCAGTATTACCAGCTGTTTGCTTCAGATCTCGCCTAATACCAAAGAAACCTTATTTACCTTTAAGGCATGGTGGCAAATTTGTCACAAAATCATAAGGTTCAGTAGGAACAATAAGTTCCCTCCTGGAATCCTGAAATTCTGGATCTTCACGAACTAGAAAATCCTCTATCTCAGGGTCTAAACCCTCATCTATCTCGATCGAATTGATCGAGCTCAGATGAGTATCATTTCAGTTCCTTAGTTTCCTAGAGATTAGGTGACCTGCTTTCTTTTTCTTGACACCCAAATCTATGCAGTGTTGTTTTGTTCCTTTACAAAGATTCTTAGCATCAGACTTAAAGATAACGTTCAGACTAACATCATTCACAAGCACAAGAGGGTCATTTACCTTCAATTCATCAGTCTCTTTCTCAGGAAGACTTGCAAGTGGGGGATTACACGACGTCCCTTCGTCTAGAGGGTTTTTGTCAGTAAACTCTGGTCCATTAATTGAATTACCGAACTGGTCTTTAACCATTGGCTTGTGTAAGTTAGGGTTTACTGTCAAAAAAGGGTTTGTTGTAGGATCAGCCTGGATGAAACCATTCCTCATTAAGAATACATCCCAATTGTCACCTATGGTTGAAAAATGATGCATCAACAAGACTTTAACCATCCCATGATGAAACAGGCTCGAGTCGACACTCTATCGCTTGTATCGTTTCAACAACTTATAGAGACTCATCAATAAGTAAAATGGAATATCTAAATTGAAACCTATCAAATTTATGAGAAAACGGATATGGTAGAGAAAAACCAATCCGTATCTACCCTCACATGTAGCAAATTATTTCAGAATCAACAACCAACTATGCCATCTAGGTTTTAACAGGGCGATAGGAATACCTTTGATACAACAAGTGGTTTTACAAGATGTCATGAACAGATTCCATGGGACTTCTTCTATTCGAGCGCTCTTGAACCATTTCTCTCCCTTTGTGGGGAGCCCTGTTGCTTTTCTCATGAATTCCTCGATCAACTCTAACTGGATGTCTCCTATCTTAGCTCTGAAACCATCTAAGATTTGCGCGAATGCTTTTGCCACCTGAATATCATAACCCTGGAATTTCTCGAGAAATGCATCCCAACCATGTCTCTTTAAGTCGTCGATAACATCGTCATGGGATAGCAAGGCCTGACATCCGTTCAACTCTATGCGAATGATGGGCACCATGACCACTGTAATTAGAATGCAATGATGATTACTTGGAATAGTTTTAGGTTCGAATCGCACGAGCAAGAGAAACAAGTCCGGATGGAGAGTGGGAACATGAAAATAACAGAACCTCTGTGTTATCATAACTCAGATAGTGGGAGAGAAAACCAGAGGGTTCATTGTAATCCTTACCATCTCTTGTGAATAAGAGACAGGAATAGTTTTAGGTTCGAATCGCACGAGCAAGAGAAACAAGTCCGGATGGAGAGTGGGAACATGAAAATAACAGAACCTCTGTGTTATCATAACTCAGATAGTGGGAGAGAAAACCAGAGGGTTCATTGTAATCCTTACCATCTCTTGTGATGAGTGCCAAAACTATAGAGTACCAAAACCCTATGTAGGTAGTGAATAGATTCATTAATGCTTGGAGCCAACTAGGTGAGGTGAGAATGTGAGTACAACCGGTTTGTACCCATTGTCATGGATGTTGATGTGACCATCAAACTCATGACAGAATACCAAATAATTAACCAAAGTTTTTCATGTACCAAATCAATTTGATAATGAACTATCAAACCACTGAAACAATAATAATCGTATTAACACCAAAAATGGATCCACCAACCATTTAATAAGATTTAAATTTCAATTAAAAATATATTTCTAAGGCATAAAAAATTATAACACCCAGCTAAGTTTTATCTTTAATTCATGCTTGTAGTCATGAATTAAAATAAAACAAACAAAAATGCAACCATAAGAAATTAATAAGGAAATCTTTTAATCCAACAATCACTTCGGAATTCTCAAAAATGTTTACTAAATTGAGGTGATGGCAGCTACAGAAAAATGAAATCGACATTCGATCGTGTTAAATATCAAAATCATGTGTGGCTTCCAACAATGGCGACGTACTGGATGAAGCAGTTACCTCTGCATCACCAGAAAATTCATGTTAGGGTGAATTAGAAAGAATGAATTTTTAAGAAACAGTTGAAAACAGGTCAAGCATCTTGATCAAAACTCATAAAATAATGCAGTCTAGCATCATATGTGTTTCTGTCAGAAATGCAATCTAGTATCAAATCTAGATTACGAGCGAGACGATGTTTAGGCAATCGAATATGATACTATTGGCAGGGCCAGTGCTTCCAGTAGGCGCCCATAGCCTCGGAAGGGATGCCATTTAACCCACTCTAACACCTTTGTCATGTCCAAAAGTCGTCCATTCAAGATAAAGAACATTATTTTCGATCAATTCAAAAAAGACATACCTGATAATTTTATTAAACCCGACATTGCTTCACTGCCAGTAGGCCTATTCAATACCCCGACGAAGTTGCCTTGGCATCATGCATGAATTTAACCACTGCCAACATACCTGTTCAGTGTCTCGGTGGGTTTACAGACACTTCCCACACCTTGCAGTGATTTCAAATCTATAGAATTTGTTTACATTTTCAAAGAAACTTTATGATATTCAAGAGAGCGGGGTGATGCGAAAAATATCAGATTTCGAAAACAAAACTTGATCTTTTACAACTTGTTTTCTCATTTGATGACCTTCATCATGATCCAAACATTTAGATTTCTGTTAAGAAATCATCTCGAGGACAGGAAGGTATAATTTTTTTGTTTTCCTTAAAAATAGGGACAATGTTAAGAGTTTTATTAATGATAATCGTGTCTTCTCGTAATTTTAAA
>CBVK0100603593.1:0-16679 GCA_900067695.1 Picea abies | reverse complement strand
TTTCATTTGGAATCATCTTGGTTTTGGACATTTATGTGGGCATAAAGAGGTTGCCCCGTCGAAGAGGCTTATTATCTGAATTTCTCTCTTTTTCAAGGCATTGAGTACTTATTCTGAGGTTTTTCTATGCTATATTGATATTTGGTTCCTAACAACTTCAATTTGAAGTAGGAGATCAAGTTCTGGCACATCTCTGGAAGGAAAGGTTCCCTAGGGGGGACATATAACAAGATAAAGATGAAGAAGATAGGGCCATGTAATATATTGAGGAAGTTTGATGAAAACACTTATGAGATTGAGTTTCTAGATGATGTGGTCATATCACCCATATTCAATGTTTCAGACTTGTACCCTTATAGGAAATATGACACAGAGGGATCAAAAGATCAAGAGAAGATTCAGTGGGAGAAACAAATGTCTATAGCAGAAAAACCACAGATGGAGAAGATTGTTGATCAGAGGATTGACAAGAAGACTAGAAGGAAGACATATTTTGAATAACTGGTCAAGTGGAAGGGACACTTGATAGAGGATGCCAATTGGGAAAATGAAGTTGCTATCCAAAAGCATGGAAAGTCAGTGCAGGAGCTCATGGACATGATTCCATTAATTTTTGTCAAGGGGAGTATGATACAGGAGCATCATTAGCAAGCATGCAGAGCAGAACCTATTAGTGTTTGGGGATCTGTACAAGACCTCAATGCTGGCAGTTGCAGATGATATTTTGAATCTGCCTTAACTCAACACTGGAAAAATCTTTTGAGGCATGCTTGAAGTGATTGGGAGCGAAGTGGGATTTTCCACTCTTGCTCTGGAATGTGATTGGTCTAGATAGTCATTAGGTTAAGTTTTAGAGTAGACAAGTAGCTAGGGGAAAACCTCAGAATCCTTTGAGATAAATAGAGGTTTTGTATGCCCAAATGAGGCTGGCTACAGGGTAGATGTTCGCTGCAAGTTAGCAGGAGAATTGAGTTTTCAGTTGTAGCCATTTTCACTTTTGAATATAATAGAGGAAAATTGATCCAATGCATGGTGTTTGAACATTGCTTGCAATTCTATGTTATTATGTTTTCATGAGTGAATGAATGAATCTCATTATGAGTAGATGGAACTATGAATGTTAGGATAAGTTTCAATTGTTTCTCTTGTGTTGAAGTAGTGCAAGGTGTGCACACAGAACACAAGGAGTGCGTTGACGGAATATGTTTCGGTTCCGAAGCTCGGAAGATATAACACAAAATTTTCTCTTTGCAAGTAGTGCAAAGAGATTGGTGCAATGCATGCACAGTCATCTGCAAGAACCCAAAACCTTGCATAAAGATCTGGTGCAAGGAGTGCACAGATCTGAGGTTTGACTAAGTGTCAAAGGGACTTTGCAAGAAGTTGAAGAACCAAAAAAGGAAATGCCAGGAGGGTGAGAGGAATTTCTCTTTGAGAAATCCTTAGGATTTGAGTTATCAAAATCCCTGAAATGAAAGGAGTGCATGGGAAATTGAAGTCTTCATGAGACCAAGATCAGGAAGAATAACACTTTTCATAAGTGTTAATGAGATCTAAGAAACAAACTCACAAGAAGGACAAAGGTCGAAGCCTTTGAATCCTTCGAAAATCTTCTAAGTTTGAAGAAAGCATAAGCTAAGGGGGGAAGATCTGGACCATTCGATTTGCGTCTAGATAATGAGGAGAAAGTGCAGAGGAGGAAGGATCTCAACTGTTCAGTCCGAGTGCAAGAGAATCGTAGTCATCCAATCAAGGGAAAGTGCACTAGCATTAAATCTTTGAAGGCACACAGGAGGAACAAGGTCACAAAATTATGAAATCATCGGGACCATCCATCGTTAAGGAGGACACGTGGTGATAGATCAGTGTTTCAATGAATTGTGACTAGAAGGAGTTAAAGGATGAGTCATGAGAACTTGCGAAATGTGAAATCACAACATGAGCTGAGCCATTGATCAAAGGAGAGATCTGGACCGTCGATCCAACACCATCGCAATTTCAGGTATCTGGAGAATGGAGGCAAGGAGACTCCAATGTCTCGAAACGTGAAATGATGATTTGATCACAACCGTTGATCAAAGAAATATCTGTACCATAGATCTAGGGTCACTGCGATTTCGGCTGTCTAGGGAACGGAGGTAGCAATACTCCTAGAGTCATGAAACGCGAAATCGTGATGTGCCTTTTGCTCAAGTGCATGGTCACTGCCAGTGGTCACAAGAGGGAATGGGCTTAGCTAGAATAGAACCCATGGGTCCCATATGAATTGCATCAAAGGGTATCACAGATCTGGTTTGTGGATTAAGAAGGGAATATCTGAACCATCAGTCCAGAGGGAACTGTCACGATCATGAGATCGACAATCATCTCGCATTGCGGGGCCAAGAGTTTCAAGGAATTTAAAAAGTCAAGTGTGGGCCTCAATCCATACCATGGTTTCACCGGGGAGACACATGGAGGCTTGGGAGGAATTGCGGACCCAAAAGTGGTTTGATTTCAAACCACTTATGACCGCACCTATAATTGTGTGGTCATCATCAAGGTGACATCAGAGAAGGGGCCAAGAGAGGGGGCACTAGTGCCAAATCTGAGATTTTCATAGAGAACGAAAGTGAAGGTTGAGGGTGTCATAGAGCCTGCACCAAGAGTCGTGAGGACCTGTATTTGACACAGGATGGGACCAGTGAGGTCTTAAAGAGTCACTGACTCCAGAATCGAAGATCCTGACCGAGAGGTTGCACAACCCTTAGGAGGGAAGGGGGTCTGCACCACCAATGAATTATATCCCACTTAGTTGGTTTGATAAATTATGTTCCTTCTCCCATTTTACTTTTTACCAAGAAATTATTTTTATTTTTAAGGGCATCTTCTTCTATTTCTTCAATCATCTTTCATGGTTTAACGATGATGACAGATACTCTGTATATTATAAAAAAAAAGTATTGCATTACATGAGATCCTGGATATGTTTTAATTGACTCCAACCTCCCATCTCATGAATTGGATTACATTTCCCCCATTTTGTGGAAAATAATTTAGTGGTTATCCTTATTAGCCCAACTATGTTTCCACTAGAGATACCATTGAAATTCTAGCACCATCTCAATCTAAGTTTGTGGTGGAAGTCTACTTGCATTATAAACTAGAAATATGTCTATGATCCATCTACATATTAAGAGGAAATTTTTTATTGAGGATTTAAATAACTTATGCTGTTCTCTGTGACTAATTGAAATGTGCATGCTACTGTTAGACTTTCACCTGAACCCATTGCAATAACATTAAAAAATGATACCTAAATCAAACATACACAATTTTGCATGCAATAAAGTAAATAGAAACATAACAATTAGAAGAATAAATATTCCATTTACATTTCTCAAACTAGTTGGGGAAAGATAGCATGCGATCAATGCAATATTAACAATGTTTAATGTGAGCATCACAAAAACAATATAATTTTTTATCATAGTTTTACATGGTAATTAAAGCTTATACATATTCTACTTCAAAAGAAATAAACCTCAATTACATTGAAAAAATACACGTAAAATCTAAGACAGATTATTATTCTAAATAAATTAGCATGTTGGAATACTGAGAGGGGGGGTGAATCAATATGAACACTTTATACCACTTTTAACCAAAAAATATATTCTTTCACTTTATCAACAATTTTCCACAGTATATCATCAATGTATCATCTATAATTTCATTCAATATATCATGAGCATATAATCATAAGCAACATCACATCAAATACACAATACAACAAAATTTACGTGGAAACCCAAATGGGAGAAAACCACATAATGATTTCTTATGTATATCAAGAATTCATTTATAGGAAGCAACAACTTCCCAATTATTCAGCTGCAACTGGAAGGAGGCTACAACCCCCTATTTACAACTTCCAACATGAAGGAATATACAACTCCATGAATTCTATGGCTCCAACCAGAAGGAGGCTACAACCCCCTGGGTTATCAGACTCCAACCGGAAGGTGGCTACAACCACCTAGTACCACAACCTAATATCACCAACATACCATCACAAGGTATCTCTCTCAATCATGTATCAAATTATGTACCAAACCATCAACCTATACCATACCAAGAATCAATCATGTACCACAACCTATATCATAATAAGTGCACCAACCATGCACCAACATCTTTACCAAACCATTCATCAACCATGCACCTCAACATGTACCATATGCCTCAACTATCAATCATGTATACCAAGTACCAATCATGTACCATACCATGTACCAACCATGTAAAACAACAATGTACATCAACACCTATACCATATCATGTGCCAACCATGTACATAAAAAATGTACATCAACACCTATACCATACCATGTACCATATCATGTGCCAACCATGTGAATCAAACATGTACATCAACCATGTAGGTCAACAATGTATCTCAATGATATACCATATCACACTCAATCATGCCATACACCATGTACCATAGGATATATCAAGCAAGTACTATCAGTGGTGTACCTCAACCAAGTACTAAAATCACCAAGACATGCACTTCATACATGTACCAAAAATATGCCTCACACCATGTGCCTCAAATATGTGCCTAAAATTGTAACCATGTACCATACCAAACTAGATACCAACCAACCACGAATGTACCACTGACAATGTATTATATCATCAGCAAGATGTACCATACATCAACAAGACATGCCTCTCAAGCATGTACCATACCATCACCAAGCATAGGATACAATCACATAAATGTAACTCTTAAAACTTACCTTTGATTATGTAGCTAACTTGATACTTTGTAATACTGACCTTTAACTCTTCCACAATCCTCAACAACCTGGTACCAACATCCCTTCACAACTTTTCACAAGTTATTTTACATATACATGACTTTCTCTTCTACATCCTGCGGATATGGGTGATTTCCTCCACTACATCCCACATATATATGTTCCCTACTGATCTACAACCCACAGATACCTCAAAAAATAGGGTTTGATTCAACCCCACGATTTTCTCCTTCGACCTTCCTTTGCTACCTCAGAAAAATTCCTTCACAACCTTAGCAAAAGATCACTAGCTCACAAGAAAGACAATCAATGAATGAGAGTGTGAGTGTACTCGTGAATGACTCCTTGAGGTGCTTATATACTTGTGTTAGGTAACTCCTCTCCTTAATTTATGGCTTCTAGGGTTTCTTTTTATAACAAATTTATCCCTTTGACCAAGACTTATAACAAACTAGGGGCTTCTTGTCCACTCTTTGAGGCTTCCAACTTTACATGACCATATCTCCCTAATCGTGATGAACCATGTGGAATTCCACATATCAACAAAAACAACATGACGAGTACTATCCATATATGAGGGTCTTTTCTTCATTCACACCATCCTTTCTATCCATGTTCATAAATCAACTTCGGGTCCCATAACTACACCTCCGGGGATACATGTGGAATAGATCAAATGTACCCAACTAAATCACCATCAATATTGATCATACAAATTTCAATAAAGTGTCTAACATCTCTGGACCTCTCCAAGGGTTGACATCAAACTCCAATATCACTCTCCAAGGTTTGACATCAATGGAAACCAACTTTCCAAACCAAATGTCCAACAATACCCCCCTTTGGGATTGATGGAAACACCAACATTGATGGAAACACTTAGACATGACAACACTCATGCTCATTGGCCCCTTGTGATCATCACTCCTCATCAATGTTTCTATCTCTCCCCCTTTGACGTCATTGAAAAAGGGTATCTCCTCTTGGGGCTTCTCCCCTTGTCTTCATGACTCTATTATTTTTCTTCATCTTTTACCAATGGTTAACTCCCCCTGTCGATATGTCTCCTCCTAATACTCTACCTATTGTAATCAATCATGGGTAAAAGAATAGATCCCCCTATGGGTATGTCTCCTAGTCTGTATGCTACTAATATTCCTTTATGGATTTCTCTCTCTGATGATTTTTCTTCCCTTGAATTTTTTTTAAGATGTAGATCAATGTAGGGATACCTATATATGTTTCCTTTCCTCTCTTGTAGTGATATTTATTGTCCATTGGTTCTTCCTCTTGAATTTAACTGACATATATAAAAAGCATTCAAAAATTGATTTCTTTATTTACTTCTCATGTTCACTTGACCATACTATTCAATAATGTCCTTCTGATGATATAGCTTCTGCTGATGGTTTCTCTTTCCCTATTCTGCTATGCCTTTCACTGCTGTCATTCCCATGACAGACTGATTCCAACTGATTCCACTGATTCCAATTGTAAATATGATACTATGCATTTGACCCACGTTTCTTGTACCTAATAAGCATCTAATGAATCCATTTGTGTCCATATGTCACAAATTGTCCATGACTCTACTACTCAATTGTCCAAAATAAAGACCCGTCTGTCACAATATTATACGACTGCAACTGATCATCACATGTTCCTTTTTAACAACTTGAATCAAATATGTCCAATTATATAATCTATCTTCTCATCAAACACTACATGTATGGAACAACATGTACTAAAGATATCCATACCTGAATACATACGTGAAATACAATCATAAAATTCTTCCTGCCAATTGATAACTGTATGGGAACATTACTTCTCAACTGATCAATATGTTACTCTATACTTCTGTCATCTGACTTCTCTGAATCTATCTCTGTAAACTTTTCATATTGTTCGAAATATGGTTCTCTGATTTATGGTGTCTACTAATTTGACTCCCCCTGTTCAATATTCATATTACCTGGGAGTCTCCAAGCTAGATGGCTCAGAAAAATACTCTCTCTGATGTGAGCAATCTTCCTCTTCATTTGTAAACTCATCATCTCTTTGAACTTTGACTTTTTCCTTTCTGCCTATGGAGTGATCTCACACTACAATTCCTGAAAGTACAATCTCTTGAACCTGTTTTTTATTTACCCGCTCTTCCTTTCTTTCTTGCACTTCTGCATATCTTGTGATCTTTGGGACCTATTCTTTATTCACTTTTTCTTCATGTTTTTAATTTCTTCTCCAAACATTCATGTATCTAAAATATTCCTTTTTCCTTGTAGATTTGTATTCATCTCGTACTATTTCCAATCCTAAGAGTGTGACTTTTGGGTGTCCTTCATTCATTTGATCTTCCTTTGCCTGCTCTTGTTTTCTTTTCCAAACTTTCTTATATTTGATATAATTTTTCTTTCTCAAAGAAGTATCCATCATGCTTCTACAATCACGAGTTATGTGTCCATAGTTATGGAACTTGTAACATTCAATGTCAAGTGGTTCCACATAAGCATTTCTTGATTGAACATTTCTTCCATAAGCCCTGCATTCTACAACCTTATGTCCAAAGTTATTACAATAAAAACAATGACCATAAAATAAATTTATACACATGGGAGTGAATGATCTTCTTTGTTGTGTAGTCCTTCTGAATTTCTTCCTTGGCTGATGATGATCTTCTCTTCTGTGGATCTCTTCATCATGGTTGAGGCTTATTTGTTGCCTGAATTTGGTAGGTCTGGTTGAAGATGTATCTCTATTATACTCCTTCTTCTTTGATTCTTGCTAACCATGATTCCTTCCTTTGAGTACTTTTGGATAACTCTTGCTCTTTTCTTCATTCTTCTTTTCTAGTGACCTGCGGGGATTTTCTTCAACATTCTCTACTGATGATGTGTATGTTTCTCTCTCTTCAATATTCATGTTGAGCTTGATGAATTTAACTCTCATTGTGACAACTTCTTGTTCAAGCTTCTCAACCTCTTCTTATTTCTTGATCATCTAAATCTTCATGAATTATTCTATTCGATTTTATTCTTCAAGTTGGATCTTCAAGGAGATGATTTTTTTTTAAAGTCTTCTTTCTTCATGACCAAATTTTCCTTCAAGCTTATTTAAATCCTGAGTTCTTTCCTTAACATGACCTATCAATATCTTCTCTCTCTTTTTTTCTTCTTCCTTTTGTGCTACTATTTTTATTTCCAAACACTGCTTCTTATCCTCAAGAGTTTCTTCAGTCCTTTTGGATTCTTCTAGCTACCCCTTTCACACCATGAACATTTGCTCGACTTCTCTGGAGTTGGTGTTTTGATATTCTTCCATCTTCTTTAGTTCTTCATGAAGTGACTTGTTTTCTTTTCTTTAAGTCCTCATATATTCAATTGCACTGATCAATTGTTATTTGTAATCAACTTACACCTCTTCATTCTCTTCCTCTTCTAAAAATTTCTAACATGATGAGAATCTCTCTTCCTGCTCTATACCTATATCTTCTTTAGAAATCTATGAATCTTTGATGGGAGAAGAATACATATTATGTATCTTATCCCATAGTTCTTTAGCTGATGAACACTATCCCACTTGTGACTTTGTCCTTTACTGAATCAGGTAATCCTTCCAAGATAAAATACATTGCTATTTTGTTGTTCCTTTCCAATTCCTTCTCGGCTATAGTGTTTGGTTCATTTGTAGCATTGTATCCTGTAACAAATGAGTTCCAAACATCATATCCCTGTTCCTGTAAAAATACCTTCATATTGCAACTCCACAATTCATACTTTAGACCCTTCTAACCATTGAACATTGGTGCTCCATTCATATTGTACTCCATGATCTACCTTCCATAGGTTAAACTATTTTCTTGAATGAACCGACTATGAAACCAATTGTTGGAATACTGAGAAGGGGTGAATCAATATGAGCACTTTATACCACTTTTAACCACAATATATATTCTTTCACTTTATCAACATTGTTCAGTAGTACATCATCAATGTATCATATATGATTGCATTCAATATATCATGAGAATATAATCATAAGCAACATCACATCAACAACATCACATTAAATAAACAGTACACCAATATTTACGTGGAAACCCAAATGGGAGAAAACCATGGATTTATTTCTTATATATATCAAAAATTAATTCATAGGAATAACCAACTTCCCAATTCTCCATATGCAAATGGAAGGAGGATACAACCCCCAATTTACAGGCTCCAACCTAAAGGAAGCTACAACTCCCCGAATTCTTTGGATCCAACCAGAAGGAGGCTACAACCCCCTGGTTTTTGGCTCCAACCGAAAGGTGGCTACAACCACCTAGTTCTCAAGCTCCAACCTGAAGGAAGCTCCAAATCCCTAATTCTCCAACTCCAATCGAAAGGGGGCTACAACCCCCTTTCCTTGCCCCATCCTTTCGCCTTGAAATATAAGTGTAGACCAACTGTCACTACCAAAATCACTGTCACTGTCATTGTCATTGTCACATCAACCTGTAACCTATAAAACTTTCACTGTATCCAACCTGTCACTATCACTGATACTTAATCTGATCCTCTCACATGGATCATATTTCAAGGGCACCTCTCAATTAGATTTCCAACATCACCAAGACATGCTTCTACCTAGCATGTACCAAGATCACCAACATACCATCATAGGGTATGTCTCTCAACCATGTATCAAAGCATGTACCAAACCATCAACCTGTACCATACCAAGCATCAACCATGTACCATAACCTGTATCAAAACAAGTGCATTAACCAAGCACGAACACTTGTACCAAATTATGCAAAAACCATTCACCTCAACCTGTACCATATGCCTCAACCATCAACCATGTATACCAAGTACCAATAATGTCTCATACCATGTATCAAACATGTACATCAACACCTGTACCATACCATGTACCATATCATGTTCCAACCATGCACATCAACCATGTACATTAAAAATGTATCTCAACCATATGCCATATCACTCTCAATCATCCCATACACCATGTACCATAGGATACAATCACATAAATGTAACTCTTAAAACTAACCTCTAATCCTATACTTGACATGATATTCTGTAATACTAATATGTAACTCTTCCACAATCCTCAACAACCTAGTACCAACACCTTTTCACAACCTTTCACAAGTCCTTTTACATATATTTGACTTTCTCTTCTACAACCTGCAAATATCCACACTTTTCTCCACTATAGCCCACATATATCTGTGCCATGCTAACCTTCAACCCATGGATACCTTAGAAACTAGGGTTTGTTGCAACCCTGAGACTTTCTCCTTCGACCTTCTTTTGCTACCTCATAAAAATGTCATCACAATCTTAGAAAAACATCACTAGTTCACAAGATAGATAATCAAAGAATGAGTGTGTGAGTGTACTTGTGAATGAATCCTTGAGGTGCTTATATACTTGTGCTAGGTAAATCCTCTCCTTAATTTAGGGCTTCTAGGTTTTTCTTGTTATAACAACTTTACCATTTTGACCAAGACTTATAACAAACTAGGGGCTTCTTGTCCACTCTTTAAGGATTCCAACTTTACATGACCATATCTACCTAACTGTGATGAACCAAGTGGCATTCCACATATCACCGAAAACGACACGACGAGTACTATCCATTTATGAGGGTATTTCCTACATTCACACTATTGTTTCTATCCATGTTCTTCAATCAAATTTGGGTCCTATAACCACACCTCTAGGTTACATGTAGACTACATCAAATGTACCCAACTAACTCACCATTAATCTTGATCTTACAAATCTCAATAAAATTTCCAAAATCTTTAGACCTATCCAAGGGTTTACATCAATCTCTAAGGGTTGACATCAAACTCCAAGATCACCCTCCAAGGGTTGACATCAGTGAAAACCAATTGTCCAACAATCTCCCCCTTTGGCATTGATGGCAACAATTAGACATGGAAACACTCATGCTCATGCTCCCCCTATGATCATCACTCATCATCAATGTTTCTACTCTCCCCATTTGAAATCAATGGTAAATTGTATCTCCTCTTGGGGTCGCTCCCCATGTCTTCATTCCTTTATTATTTTTCTTCATATTTGACCAAAGGTTAACTTCCCCTGTCGATATGTTTCCTCCTAATATTGTAACTTCTGTAATAAATCATGGGTAAAAGAATATCCCCCCCTATGGGTACGGCTCCCTGTCTATATGATACTAATATTCCTATTTGGTTCTCTCTCTCTGATGATTTTTCTTCCCTTGAATTTTCTGTAAGATGTAGATCAATGTAGGGCCACCTGTATATGTTTCCTTTCATCCATTGGTGATTTTTCTTGAATTTCGGTGACATATATAAAAAGCATTCAAAAATTTATTTCTTTATTTACTTGTCATGTTCACTTGAACATACTGTTCATCAATGTCCTTCTAATGATATAGCTTCTGCTGATGATTTCTCTTTCCATATTCTGTTGTGCCTTTCACTGCTTTCCTTTCTATGATGGACTGATTCCAACTGCTTCCATTGATTCTAATTGTAAATATGTTGCTATGCATTTGACCCATGTTTCCTATACATGCTAAGCATCTCATGAATCCATCTGTGTTCATATGTCACAAATTGTCCATGAATCTGCTACTCAACTGTCCAAAATGATGACCCATATGTCACTATACTATACAACTGCAAATGATCATCACATGTTCCTTTTTATCAGATTGAATCAAATATTTCCACTGATCTAATCTATCTTCTCATAAAACACTGCATGTCTGGAACAACATGTACTAAAGATATCCCTATCTGAATACAAATGTGAAATGAAATCATAAAATTATTCCTACCAACTGATAGTTGTATGGGAACATTACTTCTCAACTTATCAATATCTTAGTCTGTACTTCTGTAATTTGACTGCTCTGAATCCGTCTCTGTAAACACTTTATACTGCTCAAAATATGGTTCTCTGATTTATGTTGTCTACTGCATTGAATCCCCTTGTTCAATATTCATATTACTTGGGATTATCCAAGCCGGATGGCTCAGAAAAATAGTCTCTCTGATGCAGATTAGTCTTCCTCTTCATCCATAAACTCATCATCTCTCTAAACGTTGGCTTCTTCCTTTCTTCCTGTGGAGTGATCTTGCACTACAATTCCTGAAAGTATAATCTCTTGAACCTGTTCTTTATTTACCTTCTCTTCCTTTATTTCTTTCATTATTGCACATCCTATGATCTTTGGTACTTGTTATTCAGGATTTTCATTTCTTCTACAAACTTTCTTGTATCCGACATCTTCCTTTTTCCTTGTAGATTTATATTCATCTAGTATTATTGCCAATTGTGAGAGTGTGACTTCTGGGTTTTCTTCATTTATCTAATCTTCCTTTGCCTATTCCTGTTTTCTTTTCCAAACTTTATTATATATGATATTAGTGTTCTTTCTCAAATAAGTATCCATCATGCTTCTATAATCATGAGCTATGTGTCCATATTTATGGAACTTGTAACATTCAATATCATGTGGGGCCACATAAGAATTTCTTGCTTGAACATTTCTTCCATAAGCCCTGCAATATGAAACCTTATGTCCAAAGTTAGTACAATAAAAAAAATGACCATAAAAGAAATTTACATAACTAGGAGTGAATGATATTCTTTGTTGTGTAGTCTTTCTGAATTTCTTCATTGGTTGATCATTATATTTTATTCTGTGGATCTCTTCATCATGGTTGAGGCTTCTTTGTTACCTAAATTTGGTAGGTCTTGTTGAAGCTGCATCTCTATTATACTCTTTCTTCTTTGATTCTTGTTGACCTTGATTCCTTCCTTTGAGTACGTCTACATAAATCTTACTCTTTTCTTCATTCTTCTTTTCTAGTGACCTGGAGGGATTTTCTTCAACATTCTCTACTGATGATGTGGATGTTTCTCTCTCTTCAATATTTGTGCTGAGACTGGCAACTTTAACTCTCAATGTGACAACTTCTTCTTCAAGATTCTCAACCTCTTCTTCTTTCTTCATCATCTGAATCTTAATGACTTCTTATGTTCGGTTTGATTCTTCAAGTTGGATCTTCAAGGAGATGATTTCATTTTCAAGTGTTCTTTATTATTCACCAAATTATGCTTCAAGCTGATTTAAATCGTCAGTTCTTTCATTAAGATGATCTGTCAATATCTTCTCTCTCTTTTTTTATTCTTCCTTCTGTGCTTCTATTTTGATTTCCAAACACTGCTTTTGATCCTCGAGAGTTTCTTCAGTCCTTCTGGCTTCTTCTAGCTGACCATTTAACATCATGATCATTTGCTTGACTTTTATGGAGTTGGTGTTTGGAGATTCTTACATAGTATTTAGTTCTGCCTAGAGTGAATTGTTTTATTTTCTTTCAGTTCTCAGATATTCAATTGCACCCATCAATTGTTCGTTGTAATCAAATTCTTCCTTTTCATACTCTTCCTCTTCTAAATTTTGTCTGACATGATGAGAATATATCTTCCTCCTCTGTACCTATATCTTGTTTAGCAATCTCTGACTCTATGATGGGATAAGAATAGATATTATGTAGCTTATCCCAAAGTTCTTTAACTAATGAACATTGTCCCACTTTTTCCTTTACTGAATCAGGTAATCCTTCCAAGATAAAATCCATTGTTATTTTGTTGTTCCTTTTCAATTCCTTCTTGGCTATAGTATTTGGTTTCTTTGTAGCATTGTATCCTGTAACAACTGAGTGCCAAACATCATACCCATGTGCCTGTAAAAATACCTTCATCCTACAACTCTATAATTCATACTTTAGACCCTTCTAACCATTGAACATTGGTGCTCCATTCATACTGTAATCCATGATCTACCTTCCAGTGGTTAATCTATTTTCTTGAAGGAACCGAATTTGAAGCCAACTTTTGGAATACTAAGAGGGGGGGTTAATCAGTATGAGCACTTTATACCACTTTTAACCACAATATATATTCTTTCACTTTATCAACAATTCTCAACAATATATCATAAGTGTATCATCTATGATTGCATTCAATATATCATGAGAATATAATCATAAGCAACATCACATCAAATACATAGTACACTAGTATTCATGTGGAAACCCAAATAGGAGAAAACCACAAAATGATTTCTTATATATATCAAAAATTAATTCATATGAAGCACCAACTTCCTAATTCTCCAGGTGCAACTAGAAGGAGGATACAACCCCTTATTTATAGACTCAAATCTTAAGGAAGCTACAACTCCCTGAATTCTATGGCTCCAACCAGAAGGAGGCTACAACCCCCTAGGTTCTCTGTCGCCAACCGAAAGGTGGCTACAACCACCTAGTTCTCAAGCTCCAACATGAAGGAAGATCGAACTCCCTGATTCTTTGTCTCCAACCAGAAGGAGGATACAACTCCCTTTCCTTGCCCCATCCTATCACCTTGAAATATAACTCTAGACCAATTGGCACTACCACAATCACTACCACTGTCACTGCCACTGTCATTGTCACCGTCACTTCCATTGCCACTGTCACATCAACCTATAACCTATCAACCTGTCATTGTATCCAACCTCCCACTGTCACTGATACTCAACCAAATCCTCTCGCATGGATCATATTCCAAGGAAACCTCTCAACTATATGTCCAACATCACCAAGACATGCCTCTACCAAGCATGTACCGAGATCACCAACATACCATCACAAGGTATGTATTTCAACCATGTATCAAAACATGTACTAAACCATCAACCTATACCATACCAAGCATCAACCATGTACCACAACTTGTATCACAACAAGTGCATCAACCATACACCAACACCTATACCAAACCATGCATCAACCATGCACCTCAACTTGTACCATATGCCTCAACCATCAACCATGTATACCAAGTACCAATCATGTACCATACCATGTATCAACCATGTACATCAACAATGCACATCAACACTTGTACCATACCATGTACCATATCATGTGCCAACCATGCACATCAACCATGTACATCAACAATGTACATCAACACCTTTACCATACCATGCACCATATCATGTGCCAACCATGCACATCAACCATGTACAACAACCATGTACATCAACAATGTATCTCAACCATATACCATATCACTCTCAATCATGCCATACACCATGTACCATAGGACATATCAAGAAATTACTATCAGTGGTGTACCTCAACCAAGACATGCACTTCATACATGTACAAAGAATACGCCTCACACCATGTGCCTCAACTATGTTCCTAAACTCATAACCATGCACCATCCCAAACTAGATACCAACCAACCAAGAATGTACCACTAACAATGTATCATATGATCACCAAGATGTACCATACATCAACAAGACATGCCTCTCAATCATGTACCATACCATCACCAATAATAAGATACAATCACATAAATGTAACTCTTAAAACTTACCTATGATTCTGTAGATGACCTGATACTTTGTAATACTGACCTGTAACTCTTCCACATTCCTCAACAACCTGGTACCAACATCCATTCACAACCTTTCACAATTCCTTTTACATATATGTGACTTTCTCTTCTTCAACCTGTTAGCTCTTGGTAAATTTCCTAGAGGTTGAAAAGAAGAAATCTACTAAGGTAACCTTAACCAACCACTTTTAAAGCTGGGATCTAGCCCTTCCAGCTTTAGAGAGGGATCTCTCTATATGATTTAGCTTTGTTTTAATTTCAGATATAGGCTAGGTATAAAGACTATTGGTTTTGTTGTAAAAGAGTTTTTTGAGAGTGGTTGAGACAATATACACATCCATAGGGCTATGGGGTCTGTGTTTAATCAAATCCGAGAAATAACCAGAAACACCAAAGAAGTTTTCCACAGGGCGAGGTAATACATCCACTGGATCTTTTAATAATTAAAATGATGAATGGAAGAACAGATGAGGAAAATAACTTCAACTAACAAGCAGTTAAGAATTTCTTAATTGAAGATATTAGAAGATGAACATTTAAATCTTTAGAATCAGAAACAGTGTATCAGAGATAAATCCTGCAACATAACGCTATTCATAAAGATTAGATTCAGAAAACAAAATGAATACAGGGAAAGAAAACTTTTAACTTAGAGAATCACATCACCAGTGAACATACGCAAGAATCCTGTAAAACACCTCTTTTTTATTAATGGTGGATCTCTTAAAAAATGATACAGCTTGATAGCAATCGGGTGTGCGAATCAACAACCCTCAATACATCAGAAAATGAAGTATTTATAAAACAAAATACATATGCTCCTGTCATAACTGATCAGGACGTGTTCATACTATGTTTAGACTAACTATCTTAACTAATCAAAACTTCTTTGATGACTCATTACAACTGTATACTGAATTTTAGGGGTAGGCCGTTGGTGAGGTGCCTCCGCAACCTCTGCTGATAGGACAGCTGACTGGAAGCGACAGCTCATCTACTAATCTAGTAGATCACACTGTTCTTCCCATCTGATATGACCTGGCACTGTGATTTTAAGCAATCTCCTATACACTTCATCCATGTCCGTGTACTTAGCAAATGTGGGCTTGACGATGAATATGTGTTTGATCTCACGTTGGATGCTAATATCCAGCTGCAAGTCATCCATGAATGCTTTTCCTGTGATGCTTCCCTGTATACCTGCGAACTTAGAATTTCCCTTAGACACTTCAGCCAACCTTTTCTTATAATCAGGGAGAGTCATTAATTTGTCATTTATGACCTTCATACCAGGCAGGTCCTTCCTTTGCAGAGCGTCTATCTTGTGGAAAAACTTCTGCACTCCTTGATCCATGACTTGGATATTCTCCTCAAGCTGAAGCATGAGACCTCTTTTGGT
>CBVK0100603592.1:0-16682 GCA_900067695.1 Picea abies | reverse complement strand
CCTTAGTGGGAGATACATAAGAAGTCGGTTGAGTGTGAAAAACACTGGCAAAATATCAGTTGGGAGATGAAAGGCATTGGCTTCCCAGAATTCGGCTCACCCGAAGACTTTGTCGACCTGTATGACATAGTCAAGAGACATGCATAACAAGACTCATCATGGGCAACAAAGATTTCACAGATGTTGAGCATGGCACCAAGTCAAATACAACAATTTATGGAACATCTGATCAAGGCTCATGCAATTCTACAGTGATTAAGTGCCAAAATAATCAAATACAGATAATGAGCAGTGGAAGTGAAAGAGATACTTTCATCCCCTATGGACCAACATAGTTTCCCGTATGCTAACACATGCGAGGATCTCTTCACCAAGTGGTCAGAGTATGAGAAGATTCATCCACTCCAATAGAACCACGAGTTGATTTCCAGAGAACAAATAAACCGAGCGCCACATGGAAATATTTTGTTTTACTTAACTTAAACTTGTAGCAGCTATTTTTAGTTGGAAATATTTTGTTTTACTTAACTTAAACTTGTAGCAGCTATTTTTAGTTAGTGATTCTTTATAAATAAGGGGATTGACCTTTTAGAAAGGGTCGATAGTTTTGGGAAAATACCCTCTTTTGAGAATTGTAAAAGAACTATTTCTGAACAACCTTAATTGAGAAGTCATGCTTAGGACCAGAGACACAATTTTGTTTTTCATCAAAGGCATTATGTGATTGGATTGAGGAGGAATTACTTGCAAATTTTATTTCAGTAATTGATGTTGTAAGGAGTAAGAGTTTCTGAATCTATTGATAAGTTATCCGTTTCAATATTTCTGCAGTTCTTTTGTTCTTAATGATGGAAAGCAAATCATTGTGTTAATGTTTGATTGATGTTAGAGATAAGGAAACTATTTTTATTGCAATAATCTTATTACATGTGTATTTTTCTTACGATAATTGTATCTCAGTCAATAATGAAATACCAAGAAGTTAATGTATTAGTACTAGGATTGTAATAGGTGTGAATATCTTTGTTTTCATTCTTGAGCACGACAGTTATACCAAGCTCATCCTTCTTCAGTAGTTAAGAATCCCTTCTAACAGTTGGTTTATACCAACACATCTCATTTTATTAGACTCATCTAATAAAAGAAAAGACAAAAAAGAGAATGTTTAATCTGAAGGAGAAACTTTCATAGAAAGACATCCTGTCAATCAACAAGTAAATCCCATCGATAAATTAGCTAGATCGAAAGATCTAGAGAACCATTCCACCATCAAACGCTGCATAGTCTAATTGGGCCTCTAAGGTGGGTTTGGTTCCTACTGTTGAGTTAAAGGGATATCTAACCCCTCAACATAACCATCATAACCGCATGTTCTCAAGACATGCATTTATCTATGGTAACACTATATTATGATCTAAGCGCTAGCTATAGCATTCATTTACTTAGAGATATTCTGCATATTCCATTAGTTTATTCTTACTGCATAGTGTTCATTCCTTTTTCATATAACATATTCATCATAAAAACTCATTAAAGAAAATATAATCATAAACATTGCATACAGTCACATAAAACACATATATACCGTGGTTCACCCTCCTTGGGGCTATGTCCACAAATATTTTTCACTTGGGCTCTTTATTCATATTCTATGAAAATCCATTGTTGTGCACTGCACAATTCTTCCGCCATTACATTCGATCTCCACAGATCACAAAAGTATTTCAACAAGACCTCCTACTCAACCAAAAATCCTATTACAATATCAACTGTACATATGTCAACCAAAATGAAAATAACATTGACAACCTGCTATCCAAAGAAAATACAACCCTCTCATAATCCTTGCAAATACCTTAAAAAAACCCTAACCCTAAGAGGATTAGGTTTTCCTACTTTCTCCTTGAATTAATCTTGGTTGGTCCTCGATCCAACCGTTGCTCCAAGTCGGCGCTTGTCCACTTTTCAACTACTCCACAACACTTTTTTGAATTTGTAACTTCTTTTATCGGTGCTTCTTTTTCCCCTTTTTCTGGTGTCACTTTTCCTTTATTCCCGATGTGCTCCCCTATTTTCTAGCGCTACTTTAATTCGTTGAAAACTTCTTCAATTTTTCCCAAAATTGGCCTACGCCAACAACAAACTTGTTAGGTAGCATCAAATTCATTTAATGACAACTATGTAGGTATCAATTTTATGTATTATGTTGCATAATTGTTGAAGGGAATTAGGTAATAATTCCCCCATATAAAGTTATTTTATAAAATGACATTAATATATAGTTTGACTACATTAATGAAAATGATGCACCACTTAGTGTGGTAAGGGATGAAGACCTGTGATAATTATAAAAGTTGTTTATCTTTTGAATGCATACAAATGACATGGTAGCATGTCATGTTATATTGGTTATGAGATAATAAACAAAGCAATAAAAGGGTATGATCTTATTATAGGAATGAATGCCAGTAAATATAGTAATGTATGAGGCCATGACATGGCTGGACATAGAAATGATTTAGTGCCACACAAGTGTCCAAGGAAACTTCCTACTTATAGATAAGGTTTGGACTACAACCTTTTTTGTAACACTAAAGAGCACCATTGAATTATATTCTTGGTGTAGCATTTGGGTCAAAAAACAAGGCATCCAAATGGTTGAGAAAATAATAGGAAGTGCATGGATGCTGTGTCGAAGCATTGGCCAAACCTTCCAATTCACCATGGTTGCATACATGACTTAGATAAATGGAATTATGAAATCAATGCAAGGGTGCATTGAATAGAGATGCATAGAGAGTTGCACTCATGCTTAGTGTGTAAGTGGTAGAGTTCCACTCATACATGAAAGAGTTATTTATGATTGAATGCATTTTTTGAATGCATTTGGGTGCATATATGCATATATGATATCTAATAGAAATGATTATGGTAACAAATGAAATTCTATAATTATTAATGACTCATGGAGTTGAGAGCATTTCAGAAGCTATTAGATATTGCAACAAGAGAGCTGCAAGTTAAAGTAGTCACCTAAAAATGCACTATAGGAAATCTTTGTCAAGGAAACAAAGTAATAATGGATGGAGAAGGATAAGCATAATTTCTAAAAACATACATGTGAAGGGAATGGAAATTTCATTGCAATTAATAAATGAAATGATAAAAGTGATTGAATTTTCAAGCATGAACAATTATGAGATCACTTTGTGAGCTTTTGTAGCGATTGCAATAAAAATATATTTCACAGGAAATACTAAAAATCTATTTGGCTGAATGAAAGGTGAAAAGATTACAGGAAAAGTGGTCTCAAGTAGGACACTTTTGCAATACATAAGAAGTATTAATGCTTGTTGTTACAACAGTCAAGAAAATATGAGATGGAATTTCATATTTTGGAAAAATATGATTTTTCTTATGAAACAAAAAAAAATCAAATTTCTAAATGAAATTGTTCTCACATTGTCTCATGTTGATTGTACATGTGTCATATAGATGAGATGATGGTATTAAATATGGGTTGATTTCTAAGAATGGATATCGTTGGGACATTGGAGCTTTAAATTGTAGATCCATAGTGGGGGTCCGGTAATGAGCTAACACTCTCCTTGTGTGTGAAATCCTTGAAAACATGAATTGTTGAAGGATTGTGTAGTAGTGAAAGGATGTTTGAGCCTAGAAGGGTGAGTGAAACAAGGAAGAGGGAGCTCATTAATTCCACAGTGAGACAAATTATTGGCTTAAGAAGCTCTATGGAATAGAGAAAATGACTTCCAGCTGAAGTATGAAGACATGAATTAGGTGCCTGGAAAAAGAGCACCAGAAAGACAACAAGTTTCAAATCGCAAAGGCATGTAGCTTGTTGAAGAATTTTGAATGTACATTGCATATAAAGTACCGAGGATAGTGCATAAATAGGGGGGAGGGGAATGTAATACCCCCATATTGGTCCCCAATTATAATTCTACATATTTTTTTACAGGTTGGTGAACCAGGATATTATAATCCATAATGCCTATGTGATTATTAGGATAGAGAGACTAGAAGCTAAAATGTCAGTAACCCTATTATTGTAACATGTAATCATTCATTTTGTTAATGAAAAAAGATTGATGCTGCAAACCAACTAGACAAAAAGAGTATGGGGGGATAAACTCCACTAGAAAGGGAAAGGGGGATAAGAGTCTAGGAAGAGGGTCTAAGCCTAGGGGGATTAATCCAAGGGAATATTTTAATAATATTTCATAAAAAATTAATTTATGGGTATTGTTGGGATAGGAGTTTGGGACTATTTTTGGGAGCTACACATTGTGCACAAAAGAAGGAAAGACAATTGATACACTTTTCTGACTAGCGCGCGTGCAAAGGAAAGAATATCGTTGAAGTTGTTAGGTATTTTGGGTCCTTAGATATGGGCTAGGCCCTAATGTAATTGTATAAATATTTGAGGGTTTTGGGGTAGTGAGAGAGCTAAGCATGAGATGAGAA
Organism: Picea abies; assembly: GCA_900067695.1. Taxonomy (NCBI): domain Eukaryota; kingdom Viridiplantae; phylum Streptophyta; class Pinopsida; order Pinales; family Pinaceae; genus Picea; species Picea abies. Next base: position 12,194 of record CBVK0100603592.1, on the reverse strand, counting down.
TAATTATGCAATGTATGCGAGATATGTAAGAGTGAAGAGAGACAAAGATATATATAGATATAGGAGAATGACAAGAGAATTGTGTATGAGTGTAGTGCACATATTTTGTAAGAGATGATTTTGAATAATAAAATAAGAAGTCGGTTTTTGTGGACATAGCCCATCTTGGGTGAACCATGTTAAATATGGTGTCTATGTGTTTTATGTGTTTGTTGTTCTGTTTATTGCACACATTTGATGCATCTCTATTATTTTTAATATGTTACATGTTCTTATGTTTCTGCGCACATGATATAAGTTATAATGAGATAATGTTAAGTATAATGGTTATGAGGAATACCTCCCATCCCTTCATCACTTTATAAATCTGGTTCCTGCAGTCCCCATAGATACCTCAGGTGAGACTTCACCTGCTTGTGGGTGATGTTGAAAGGGCCCGTATCTGAGGGTTTTGTTGGTGAATTAATGTTGAAACCTGGTTTTTCCCACTATGCACCAACAAATGGTTCCTTTTCCGAGATCGATTTTTGTGACTTAGGGGAATGTGGAGGATGAATAAGGAAGAGATAGGACAATGGTTAGAGAAAAATGAGTGCTAGTTTACCATAAATCAAAATAAGAACCCACAAATCAACTCGGAGTAGTGATTACAGAGGTTTGTATTTATAGACTTACATGAGACTTTATTTATTGATTTCCCAATAGCCTTGGATGAGTGGGTACAGAGGTTAGATAAAAATAATGGAACATTCTACACTATTGTTCTAAGGAATTGGACCCCTGAGTTGATCCGACAAGCTAATACCATAATTAATCATATCTTGCGTGTAGTTTATTTGTAGTTGGATAGTGTATTGGGGGTTATATTACTGAGTTTTCTATATATTGTACCCAGTCATATACCATTCTTGAAAGAGAGTTCTTTAAGGGTCCACACAAAATATATTTGAAATCATTGTCTACTTGGATCAAGATGTTGTTGTGTGATAACAGGGTTATGAAATTGGAATCTGATCACCCTAGTAGTTAGACACCTTCGTGCGCATAGGGGGACTGGGGTTGAATAGGGGATGTTATGACTGTAGGAAGAAGATAGATGCAATAAATAATAAATAAGGAATGGATGGACTGATAATTCTGAGAGAATAAGAAGAATGTGCGATGGAAGAAGAGATTGGAGTATTGCGTTGTGGAAAAATATTTCAGTACAATAGAAAGAGGATTGTGGCTGATAGAGGAGAGTAGCATAGTGAGATTGAGGAAATAGACACTAGTGTAGTAATCCATATCGAAGGAATACTACACACAAAAAAGGAAAAAAAATGTCAGCTCAATCCAGCAGAAGGAGATCCATTACATCCCACTCAGGACAGACTCTGCGTCGAACCCACAACCCCGTGTGAATATTTGAGATATGATACTTTTTCATGAACACTTGTAGTGAGTGAAGGAAGCAAGGATATCAATATAGGTAGTGAGAGTAGTGGAAGTATTAATCCATACCAGAATTAATCAGTGACACCGAGGAAGAAAACTGCGCAATACACAAAGGCAGTGGTAGACCCCACTTTGAGAATGCTTGTCTTTCACAGAGGAGGGAAAAAAGATCCAGAATAACACTTATTTGTCTGTGAAGAAATATGGATCATGAAGAATGTCTAGGATGATGATGTGAAAATAATGCAGTTAGTGCTGACATTTAGAGATCGTGTATTACTCTGGTATATGAAGTATCAGTCCACTGCACCTGCGAGACAATCTATAATGTTGGGAAACATTAGGAAAGCCATGTTAAAAGAGTTCCAAAAACTGATTTTTGAGTTGCAGTGTATTACAGAACTGAAGGAGATCAAGAAATTGAAGAATGAATCAATATGGGATTTTGATGAGAGATTCAAAATATTGATGGATCAATTGACCTTCCATATTCTAGATGAGCAACAAAGGAATGGATCATTGTAGTATTTTTACCACATATACGATTCCCATTGACACAAAAAAATATTACATCATAGCCAGAAGCGCTAGATATTTCCATGAAGTTGGAAGCATCCTCTGTAGGAGAAAATGGCATAGGGATGGATCAGGTTGAGTCACAGTTAACATCATTGACAATTCAGTTGCAGGAGCTTGCTAAAGGGAAGGAAAAACACCAAGAAGTATGGTGTACCAAATTTAGAAAAGAAGGTCATCATAAGAATGAGTGTCCAACCTTTCAAGAGTATTTGGCTGCAGGAGCCCCGAATCCATTGGCCCGAGGAGGATGGGTATGGTGTGAGATATGTAGAATGTTGAGTCATCACCTCACTACTTGTCCTTTGATGCATAAGTATCAGAGAACTAAAAAAATTTATTTTGTAATTTTCATAAGTCAGTAGGACATGACGAAAAGGAATGTCACACACTTGATCTAATGAGAGAATGCACCGTGGATGCATACATAGTTCAATGGGAAGATGGATCAAAAGGAGAGGTATTGTAATATAATACTCTGAGAGGATACATTCAAGGAGGAAGAGGAGGATTCATAGGTTGGTGACGAGGAAGATTATACAATGGAAGATGAACAATTATTTTTTATAACTGTAGCCATCCTAGGCATTTGGTGTGAGTTTGCCCGAATCCTTATATGGCGTGCAAACACTCTAGATAGTTGGATCATGCAATGGATGAGTTTTTTTAGTTGATCGTGAAAAGGTAGGAAAGAGGAACTAGAATCTTCAAATGATAACATCATAAGAGCATGATGATAGACCAAGGGTAGACATAGTTACATGTGGAGGAGAAAGAATAGGAGTTGATGCAACGAAACAAGGAATTCATATGGACCAGTGGGTTAGGAAAGTAGAAGAACCCCCTATGACGTTTGATCCTTGGAAAGAAAGAGACACATATAAGAATGCAAGGAAGGAACTGCTACAAACAAAATGGGTAGCGTCGACTTCGCAACATGTGTATGACAAGCCACCTGTGTTTGATATGCCTCTAGCCTATGACCACTCGATGATAGAAAGGAAAATTGAGAAGGTAAGAACTCTGAAAATCTTCTTAAAGAGTTGTTTATAACTAATGAAGGATGGAACTTCATTGAATGCGTTGTGTGGGATGATTAACTAGTAAATGCAAGATAAAGAAGCACCTTGTACACAACGAGTAGTTAACCAGGTATAGTGCAAGAAAAGGATGAATAGGCAATTTCTACTTAATACGTATGTAAGATACTACGATATGAATAATATCATATTAGATATGGGATATAATTTGAATTTCATTACGAATAAAACATGGGAAATGATGTGCATACCAAAGTTGATCTGGTCACCTATTCAGTTGAGGCTAGCAAACCAACACAATATTGTTTTGATTGAAACAATGACAGGGGTGAATGTTAACATTGATAGAGTGTGAAGCACAACATATTTTGAAGTGATCAAGATAGTGTATGGTAGTAAACCTTATCCAACATTGCTTGGAATTGATTGGGATTCCAATAACCAAACCATTATTGATCTGAAAAAGAGACAGATGATCTTTGAAGTAACATACTTAAGGGTTACTGCACCATTGGATCACACGGAAGGAAGACAATATGTGGAACTGACAAAGGGAAAATAAATTGATAACCTTTACAATGTGACCGTGTGTATGGATGACTATATTAATCCTACTACTGAGGGTGTAGTTAGTTGGTGAAGTATCAGTTCTTGCACGTCAGATTCAAAAGAAGTCATAGAACATTGATAATAAAGGATACATGAAGTATCTTTAAGAAAATGTTCTTGTATTACCTACTCATTGCATTGGATTGGAGATGAGATATGTGAACCCCTGAAGTATGATGGACTAATAGATGTAGATATTTTTGTAAAATAATTTGAATTGAAAATACCATATCAACATAGCTTGCTAGATTTAGATATCATGTTGAAAGTGATTCCATATTGCACATAATTATACTGGGTTGAGTTGTCCTACAAATCATCTTACTCTCTGCACCACAACATGGAGCTTAATACCTAAGCATGAATGGATGCACTTGTTTTTACAGACTCTATATGTAATCCCAGAGATCTAGTATTTATAACTTGAAGTACACAGAGGAACAACAAACTAGGAATATTTGACTCACAATTTCAAGGTAAGGTTCAACTTTGAATATGATGCCCCTTCGGTAGACACATCTCTGCAGATTGTCAAGAAAAAGATATTTACACTAGAATATTCAATGATACAAGAACCCTTATGTAGTGCACCTGGATATTCTGCAAATTGTTCAAGATGTGTTAGAATGCTATAACATTGTTGGAGAAGACTACGAGGATGAAGACCTGAGGAATTTGAAAATACCGGAAATTGAAGGAGAATGCGCAGTAGAGGGTCTTGAGCTTGAATATGTTGAGTATGCAAATCCATTGAAAATTATCAAGGTGAATATTGGTACAAAGGAAAATCCCAAGTTCAGAAACATTGGATATGATTGGAATAAAGAAATTGTCGAGAAGATTGTTGATTTACTGCACAAATACTAGGCCCTTTTCCTGACTACATTTTTAGAAATGAAAGGGATTGTTAGGGAGCTAGGAGAGATGAATATCCCTTTGAATCTGGATATCAAGTCAGTGAAGTAGAGGCCCTACCAATTGAACCCAGTATATAAGAAAAAAGTGAAAGAAAAAATAGATAGAATGCTAGAAGTTGGGATTATTGAACTTGTTGTAGAGTTAGAATGGATCAACCTGATGGTGATTCATGAAAAGAAAATAGGTGGAATCAAAATTTGTGTGGATCTGTAGAAATTGAATGATTCTTTGTTACATGACACATTTCCTACCTCATTTACAGATGAAGTTTTAGAGAATGTAGGAGGACAGGAAGCTTACTCAATTATTGATGGATTCTCTAGATATCACCAAATTAAGATTTCATAGGAGGATAGTCATAAGACAACATTGACGATAGAATGGGGATGTTACCAGTATACGATCATTCATTTTGGGTTGAAAAATGCACTAATAGTATTTTACCAAGTTGTTGACGCAACTTTAAAGAGTTCATTCATAAATTTCTAGAAGCATATTTGGATGATTGGACAGTGTTTAGTTTGTTGAAGGACCATATTGAAACTCTTCACTTGATGTTGGATAGATGTAGACAGTTCCATATTTCCTTGAACTTTAAGAAGTGTATTTTTTGTGCAACATTTGGTATCTTGTTGGGTCATGTAGTATGTAAACAAGGACTTTTAGTTGATCCTATGAAGGTTGTTGTTATTTTTGATTTTCCACCACCTACTTCAGTGAGACAACTTTGAGTAACATTGGGTGACATGGGATAATGTATAAATTTTATTACGGGATACATGGTGCAGATTACAACCCCGTTGGAAAAGTTGCTGAAAAAGGACGTCAAATTTCAATAAAATGAGGAATGTCAACAAAGTTTGGATACCTTGAAGCAGAAATTGGTTACCATGCCAATTTTAGTATTTCCATAATGGAAGAAGGAATTCCATGTCCACGTAGGTGCATCATCTATAGAATTAGGCGCAATTTTATCTCAACTAGGGGAAGGAGGTTTGGATCATCCCATTTCATTTTCCAGTAGAAAGTTGTCAACTACTGAACAAAATTATACTACTACAGTGTGTGAAGGACTGGAAATGGTGTATGCACTACAAAATTTTAGGCATTATCTACTAGGATCACATTTTAAGATGTACATGTATCATTCTTTGTTGAGATACTTAGTCAATAAGACAATATTGGGGGGAAAGATATGCATATGGCTGTTATTATTTCACGAATATGATTTTGAAGGATTGTGAAACCAGGAAAATTAAACTCAGGACCTGGTCATTTTTCACACATATTAACAGGGGAAGATGAAGAAAATTTGGATGAAAATCTACCAGATGTGCACTTGTTTGCAGTACAGATGGTTGATTATTACTTTAAAAATATTGTTCACTTCTTGAGTACAAGGGTAGCCCCACTTGACTTTACATATGCATAGAAAAATAGTTAGTAGTGAAGGAAACATATTATCTTATTATAGTGGGAAATTTGTATAAATTAGGTAGAGATGGTACTCTATGAAAATGCATATTGGACCATGAGAGGCCTATGATACTATTAGAGGCACGCGAAGGAATTGCAGGAGGCCACTATTCAGGGAAAGTGACGACTCAAAATATTTTGAGTGTAGGACTTTGGTGGCCCACCCTTCATAAGGATGATAAGGAGTTTTGTCAGACCTATGATGTCTGTTAGAAAGTTGGGAATCCATCCGGAAGAGACGTGATGACATTAATACCATAAGTTATATTGCAGGATTTTGATAAATCAGAAGTAGATTTCATTGGATCAATTAACCCACCAGTAAAAAGGTTAGGAGAAAGATATATAACCACTACGACAAATTATTTGACCCGATGGGTTGAAGTAGAATCTGTCTAAGATTGCATCTCGGAGACTGTTGCACATTTTCTATATGAAAATGTTGTCAAAAGATTTGGATGTTTGAGAATCCTTATGAGTGACCAGGGAACACATTTCTTGAATAAAACTATTGTTGGTTTGATAGAAGAATTTCATATCTATCATGAGCACAACACACCTTACCATCTTCAAGTGAATGGAACCATGGAAGCATTTCACAAGATCCCAGGGCATGCACTTACGAAGGTATGTAATGTGAATCGAGATGATTGGGACCTAAGTATTCCTATTGTACTATGAGCATATCAGACTACATGTAAGAAGTTGACAAGAAAGACACCATTATGATTAGTATATGGCCATTATGTAGTTATTCCCATGGAATTCATTGTGTCGAATCTACGCATTGTCGCACTGACAAAGTTCACCGATTTTGATGTAGTAGAGAAAATACTGTCAGAGCTAGTGGAACTAGAGGAAGACTGCTTCGTCACGGTATTTCATCAGCAATTTCAGAAAGCGTGCAAAAAGGCATGGCATGACAAACATATTAAACTAAATAAGTTCCATATAGGAGACTTAGTTTTTATTTATGAAAATAAATTTTTGTAGCACCCTGGAAATTTCCAAATGCACTGGTTGGGGCCGTATGTCATCAAATATGTGACATAGGTAGGTGTCATTCAGTTGGAAAAATTGAATGGGGAAATCATAGACGGACTGGTCAATGATAGTCATCTAAAATTGTATAGGGACAACCGTTCTTCTACGCACTAACCTGATTGTGCAGGATGTGTACCATAGTATATGTATTTTACTATATTATAGAAAAGAAAAAGAAAAGAAAAGGTAATAAAATAGATTGATGAAAACCACAATAAACATTTGAAGAGACAAAATAAGTGAAGTTCTGAATTGGGCATTGTTCAAAGGGTCAAATTAGTAGAAAAATAGATGAACAAGAAAATGTTGTGGACAACAAGGATAATTGAATTACGCACAAAAAGGATAATTGAATAGCCATGATAATGAGCTACGCAGAGGATGGGGAGAGAACTAAAGATCAAACATGATGATGGGACAACGAGAACACAAAGTCATAAATGAAAAATGGCAATGATATTTTGACAAGCTGGAAAATTTAGACCACAATCCACTAGAAATACAAAATAAATGTAGGATCTAGACGAGAATAGAATGGGAGTAAAATCGGATGGATTGAGAATTTGGGCACGAAGAGGAATGAAACAGCTGGAAACAACCTATAAAAGAAGACAAGGGGAGATGAGAAAGGGTTATTGTTGCATGAACATTAGAAGAGAACAAAGAGCCAGAGAATATCCAACTAAGTTGTAGACAGAGCCGAACTACAGAGAGCTATGGCACCATCGAAAACAGGAGCATAGGCATCACATACTAAGAAGTTGCACAGTAAGAAGGCATTAGTGTTGATGCATGAACAACCTTTGAGAGGAGATACATAAGATACGGTAAACTTTCCTAAAGCTTATGTGCCACCCAAGCAGCCAACGACAAGGCAGGTTAGACTTCCCAAGGAGATGAAGTATGACCTGGTTACACCAATGATTCCACTTGGGGTCACTATTGAGGGAGTTATGTTGGGCGTATTAGGAAGCCTAAATTTTTTGGACCATGTCCTTATAGATATAAAGAATTTTTTAGAGTTAGCACCACCAAATTATCTATTCACATCACTTAGACCGGACTCGCTCATACTCACAGTTGAGCTGCAGAAGTGGGAAACATGATTGCAATGAATATGAATACCAAACCTATTGGATATCCCACATTTTGGCAGAAGTGAAGAAATCAACATCTTCATCAAATTATTGTTGATTTGCATGCATAGAGCGTTCCTATGTTTGGACAAGGTAGTGTCAATTTCCACCCAACTGATTATGCAGTTTATGGGATTGTCGTCAGTAGGGGAATACCCACTACCTCTGTTCATGGATAAGAGTCATGTTAAAGTACTAGCAGAGAGGATGAAGGAAAAATATGGAATGCATAGAGGAGAATGCATATTAGACGTAGCAAGCATCAATGATGATTCTTTCAAGTTTATGATGTAGGTGCTGGATTGCAACTACTTAGGAAGTGTCACAGAGATCAAGTTCCATAAGGAGTAATAACAATAGTGGAGAAGTGACCAATAGGAGTACAAATAAAATGGGAGACATTTTTGGTGAACCAGTTCTTAACTGACTGCAGGAAAGCATAGGAGAAAGGAACAAAGTTTCATTATGCATGGTTTTTGACTTTGATTGCATTAGTTGTGTGGAGGGAGCCGAAAGAAACCCATTTCCTGGAGGGTATGCAACAACCATTTTTGGCAGCAAGATATGTTTCTTTGTGGCTTACCACACATAAGAATAGGCAAATGGATAGCAACACCACCTTTTACATATATCAAGAGACAATCTGATAATGCATTGAGGACATACTATGAATTCTACCTCTAATAGTTGTATCATACAAATAATTTGTGTGCTTCAAGGTAGGGCCACACCATATTTACATTGAAATGAAAAGGGATCCAGATCAACAATGGTTTCCAACTAGTTGCAGACTGACAAAACATGATGTCAACCATATTGTCAATGACTGGGAAGCAGAGTGGAAAACCCCAGTGATAGAAACAATGCTCAAAGAGACATAACAACTAGAGAAGGATCAAGAAGAAGAATAGGAACATGAAGAACAAGGGAATGGTGCAAGCAACACTCAGGAAACAACACCGCACACTGGACATAGGAGAAAGAAGCACCCTAAGGAACAATCAACACATAAGAAAAATAAGAGGAAAGCATTAAAGAAAGTAGCTATCCATGCTTACTGAGGATGACTTGGAAAATATTGTGGACCGGGTCAAAGAAGTAAAAAAAGAGGAATTTACATGATCTATGTAGAAACAAGAGGAAATGCATACAAATGTGAAAGCACAGATAGCTACACTGCGCTATATTTTGGAATCAACCACGATAATGCCAGTATGAACGACATAAGAAGAAAAAACATCGAGCACACCAAAGACAATAGAGTAAAAAAATATGACATCACAACCACCATAAACATCAATAGAGCATTGGATAATGAAGATATCAACAGGGGCCATAGAATTCCCCACAATAGAAATGCAAGAGCACATGCAAGCATTAAGTCATATTGACTTAATGTAATCACAACTACCGATGAACGTGTTACACAACTTGCATACAATAGTTACACATGAGATCCAGTTGCATGTAGAGTCGAAGTCTATGGAGTTGGCCAAAGTAAATGCGAACAACAATGTACTACAAGAAGAGTATAGTAAACTCATACTAGAACGGGATGAGGCCATGCAGAAGACAACAAGATTGCAACAAATAGTTTGATAGGTATATAGAAACATCCCAGAGGTACCAATGGAAGTGAATACTCCATTGGAAGAGAAAGTGACAAATATAAGAGAATCCATTTAGGGATTTCACATAAAGATAGTAGATCTGGAAGCTCACACAATCCCAAGTACCCCGCCAGAGGAAAGGGAGCAACGAGAGAATACAACAATGAAAACCATGGAGAGCATTAGAAGCTTGGATGAGGAATGCACAAAGCTATATGAAGAGAGTACACAAGTTTGGACTCAATTGTTGGAGAATGCAAATCTATAATGGTTAGAACAAAGGTTACAAACTACACAGGAGAAGGCATAAAAGATTAAAGATACAATGAACACTCTACCACCAACAAAGAGAATGGATGCAATAGTCGAGAATCGGTAGCTATAACAAGAGATAAACAAAAAAAGAGCCGAAAAATAGACTCTCGCGCAGAATCTTGAGTCGCTATAGGAGGAGGCATTTCACATGAAAGAAGAACTTGTAGCTACATAAGGCATAGTGAAGCAAGTAGCACAAGAAAGTGACGATAAATTGAACACTTCCATTACTGAATAGACAATAGAGGGGATTTTGACACAAGAGGCACAAGAAAAGGATAAGGTTGCAACTACAAGGAAAATTTTGAGAAGTTCGTTGTGATGTGGAAGGGAGTGTAGAAAAAGGCTTGAGTGACTCGGAATGAGCCACAAGTGAGTGGTGGGGGTCTATTGGGACAAGATTTTGGGACCAATTTTGGGAGCTACGTAGTGTGTGTAGAAGAAGGAAAGACAGTTGGTGAACTTTCAGGACCAACGTGCGCAAATGAAGGAAGATCATTGAAGTTGTTATGAATTTTGGGTTCATCGACATGGGCTAAGCCCTAATGTAATTGTATAAATATATGAGGTTTTCGGGGTAGTGAAAAAGATAAGTGTGAGATGAGTGGAAGTATGCAATGTATGCAAGATATGTTATTGTGAAGAGTGATAGAGATAGATAGAGAGTTAGGAGAATGACAAGAGCATGATGTATAAGAGCATTGCACATATTTTGTAAGAGATAATTCTGAATAATAACATAAGAAGCCAATTGTTGTGGGTGTATCCGATATGGGTGAACCACGTTAAATATGGTGTCTCTTTGTTTCAATGTGTTTGTTGTTATATTTATTGCACACATATGATGTATCTCTGTTATTTTGAATATGTTACATGTTCTTATGTTTGTGCACACATGATATAAGGTATAATGAGCTAATGTTAAGTGTAAGGGTTATGAGGACTTCCTACCATCCCTTCATCATTGCGGAAACCCGGTTCCTGCAGTCTCCATAGATACCTTAGGTGAGACTTTACCTTTTTGCAGGTGATGTCGAAAGGGTTGATATCTAAGGGTTTTGTTGGTGAATTAATGTTGAACCCTAGGTCTACCCATTTCTTGCCAACATATACATATACATTATGTTATCCTAAGTTTCCAAAATAAAGGGAACAAATTACATGAAGGGGACAAAAGTTAGTCCCTTATGTGCCAAGTGTCACATGGTGCACATGCATTTATAATTTGGGGATATAGTGTAATTCCCTATCTTGGCTATCATTCCATCATATGTACCTGGCAGCAGTACTTTGTAGTCATACCTACATTGGGAAGCCTGAGAGCATTTTCTAAGTAGAACTAGATTGAAGAAGTGGGTTGTCAGGACTGTGTGTTGTTGAAGTGGGTTGTCAGTCCTGTGTTCTATTGAATAGGATAGTTTTCATGCCCATGAGAATTCTCTATAGGTGAGAGAAATTCTAGAAATTGTTTTCCCAAGTTGCCAAGTTGCTGCTATAGGGTTCTGAGACTTCATGTCTGACTTGTTGTTGAAGCATCAAAAGGGAAGTGGGGTAGCTGAAGGACTATTGAGCAGAGAAGGGGCTCACTTCCTGGGGTGGGATAGGCATGTGGGGAATGTGAGAATATAGGTTTTCTACATTAGTCCAAGAATTTGGTTGTAGACAAACCTTAGTCTGGATTAATATTTCCTTTTCCCCAGTGGAATTTTATCCCCATCTCGGGGGTGACCCACTGATGAGAGTTATGAGAAACATGGTCTATGGTTGGGAGGAGCGTGGAAGTTCTATATGCAGTTGGTGTTATTATTCATAAGATACGTGTCATTCATGTCCTCATTTTAATTACTGTGTGTAATTATGAGTTATTGTTACATAATCATTGTTTTAGTTGTGTTTATGAATTATTATTGTATGCTTTTATTATTCTACATAACTTTGTTCATATGTAGAGCATATCAGTAATTGAATTGGTATCATTGTTAGGCGAAAATATTGTTGTTTAATTCCGTCGTAGTAATTGCCCAACCATTTAA
>CBVK0100603591.1:0-16682 GCA_900067695.1 Picea abies | reverse complement strand
TTCCGATCTCACCTTACCTTGTCGTATCAAGTCTTAAATTTGGGAGTGTAAATGTGATCCACGCAATCTATTACAGAATCTACACCATGCTTAGGATTAAATGTAACACAGGCTGGCAATGCAGGAGCGGGTTATTTCGTAGTTCATCGGCGAACTCAAATTTCAACTGTTGGGTGATGATTGGGATCATGGTGTAGGTTGTGAAAAAATTTAATTTTTCTATCAAAACACAAAATTCCGTCTCATCTCAGCTAGAGGTGCCCCATCGAATTATCAAGCCTTTTCATGTTCACAAGAAAATAGTATGATCGACGTAGGGAAAATACCAAGGTATTTTGAATGGAACAATAACACAGATCGACCAAGATTTTTGGTGTAGAATGACAAAGGTTCGATGAAAAACCCTGGTGTTTGGTGACCTATCAACCTGCCGATAGTTAATGAGTGAATCGACGTCGACACTTTTTCTTAGACATTGTTTCGTTGATACATTTAGGCAAAAGTTCCGACGCCGACCAAAATCTCCGTACAATGCTAATGTGCAAATGTTGACATGGAAGTATACATATGACACGGGGAACCTCAAAAGAGGACGCAGGGAAAAGACTAAGTCATACGAACTATTTACGCGGCAAAGAGACGTGGCTATTAACTTTGACCTCAACGTGAGAAACATTTTTTCGGTATGGGTGATTTTCTTTAGACATACATCGCTAGCTACAATGTCCTATCCTGCCGATGTATTGGCGATCGATGATCAATGATTTGTGACGTTCAATGTTTCGCAGTTTCGACCCTCAGAGTTTTTCGATGCTGAAAATGTATTGGCGATCGACGATCGATGATTTTTTATGGTTGTCCGCATTTGTGATTTATATCTTGGATTTCACCGATGCCAAAAATGTATCGGCGTTGTTAAAGAATTGGATTATAGACCATAATTTTCCGATCAATGACCGTTGAAAAAGTTTAAACCGTGTACATTTTAGGCCCTTCATGCCACGTTACTAAAAAAATCAATCTGTCAATAACTTCAAACCAAACAAGAAAAACCGATAACAAGACTCAATAAAAACATATAAATCCATCCATCCCACATCATTAACTCTGATCCAAAAATGATAAGTGGTATCCAAAAAGAAAAAAAATTCACAAAGTCTTTTAGGGTGTGTTGAGTGCTCAACACACTGCTCTCCCATTGTGAGAAGACTACATTGGCTGAAATTTGTGCCCTACTTGGGAAATTCGCTTTATTTCTCTTGATTACATTATCTTGTGATGGTTTATCTTTGATATTGGATGGATGGATGATGTGCTAGCTCTCTTGGAGGCTTGTTTCTTGCTTGATGGTGGAATTTGCTTGATGAATTAAGGTTTCATCTTGTTAATGCTTCAACTAGGTAAGGGTTTCATGTTTATTGATCTCTTTTCTTGGTTGTAAGGTTAATGCGATGATTTATGGGGGAGTATAAGGGAATACAACCCCCTCCAAGTCCATTGTAATTCTTTGAAATAATTTTCCGTGCAAAGGATACTAGGAGGAGTAAAAGGGATTACACCCTCCTAGGTTTTCCTTGTTGGTCAGGGTTTGCCTTAGGGAATAAAAGAGTTACAACCCCAAGGAAGTAAGTCATCCGACTTGTTTTATCGAGAGACTCCATTTACTCAATATAAATAAACTAATCTTCATGCATTGAAGAAATAAATTATTGCATTGGTAATTGTAAAAAGTTGAGATATTGAGATCGTCTAAGTTGGAATTTTTTCTAGGTGTTCTAAGCTTGATAAGGCCACAAAGGTGTATTGTTTCTCCAAGTAGTTCTTCTTATTGTTACAAATTTAATATACAACCATTAGGGCTGCAGAAAACCCTAAACAACTTTCTAAATAACTCTCTTTTCAATCGTCGAAAGTTGCTAGCAATTTGCCCCTATAGTCTTCTAGTTCCATCACACTTTTTGGGTGGATTATTTGCAAGTTTTGGTGGCATATTTTTCTGCTGTAACAACTTATTTGCTACAACCATAAGGTTGAATAATATCTCTGCAGTATTTATTTCTTACAGCTTTGTTCCATTGCTAAATTCTTGTTTCATTTAAGAGTCTCCTTGGATTTGTGGGAGTACCCTGTAGATTTCATGGTTTTACAGTCGAAATCTAACTTGGGTGGGCACCCATTAATTTTAATAAAACCTTGGTTAGCTACAACTGATGCTTTTATCAATTGTATATCAGGGGACATGAAAACTACACAAGGGGATTCGATTAAGAAATTTAATTTATATCCACCTGCTAAAGCCTTAACAAAATTAGAATTTACACATTGCTTTCATGATACAAATAATGATGAGGAAGTAGTACAACCTACTTTAACTATTTACCAAGTTATGAATCTAAAGAATGATATCGAGGAAAATCAAATCATTAATATTAGTAATAATTCTAATTTTACTCATACTTTTGATCATAAATATAACTTGGACAAATATTTTCAAGAAAATTTTACTATGGATACTTTATCAACAATTTCAGGTTCAATGTCTTCTGTTAAATCAATGTCATAATCAAGTAATGTAGTTGTTGAATTTTTTCAAGGAAAAGTTTTAAATATCAATTCTAAACTTGAAGAATTTCAAAAAGAGAAATTAATCTAAATGCTACAAAAACATTATGGTGCATTCGCATGGGAATACCTGATATGCGTGGAATCCACCCTAATACATGTATTCATCATATTTATATAGAGGGCAATTCCAAGCCTATCAGGCAGCCCCAAAAACGTATGAACCCACTCTTGAAAGAAATTGTGAAAGATAAACTACAGAAAAACTTAATGTTAATTTCATATATCCAATTTCTGACAGTTAAAGGGCATCTCCACTAATTATTGTTCCTATGAAAAATGGAAAATGGCATGTTTGTGTATATTATAGGGTATTGAATAAAACAAACTTTAAATATCATTTTCCTCTACCTTTTATATATTAGGTTTTAGATACACTAGCAGGTAAAAAATACTTTTCCTTTTTGGATGGGTTTAAGTGGTTATAACCAAATTCAAATAGCTCCAAAGGATTAGGATAAAACAACATTCACATGTCCATGGGGGATGTACACCTACAAAGTACTGCCTTTTGGTTTAGGCAATGCACCTACAACTTTTCAACATACTGTACTAGGTATATTTTCTAACCTAATCCATGATTCTGTAGAAGTATATATGGATGATTTCATTATCTATGGAGATACTTTTGAGGAAGCAATAGAAAATTTAAAAAACATTTTAATGAGATGTCAAGAAAATAATTTAGCATTAAGTAGTGAGAAATGTTTTATGTTACAAACTGAAGGAATTGTTTTGGGTCACTGTGTGTCTTCTGCAGGAATAAAAGTGGATCCAATAAAGAAAGAAGTCATTTCCAATCTTCTAGTGCCAAAGACCCAAAAAGATGTCAGCAATTTCTTGGGACATGTTGGTTACTATAGACGATTCATTGAAAATTTCACGAAAAGTGCATCTCCATTATTCAAACTTCTTACTAAAGATAATGAAGTTTTCTGGAATATTCCTTGCCAAATTGCATTCAAAACTTTTAAAGAGAAACTTGTTTTAGCTCCTATTTTAAGAGGGTCAAATTGGTCCCTCCCATTTCATATATCTCTAGAAGCCTCTGACACAACTTTGGGAGCAATGCTAGAACAAAAGGAAAATCAAGTATCTTATGCCATTTATTTTGTGAGTAAAACATGACACCCCCTGAATTGAATTAAATAATTACAAAAAAAGAGTTCTTTGTAGTAGTGCATGCCATCAAGAAAATTGGGCACAATATTAAAGGGTATGAGATCTTCATTCACACTGACAATTCAACCATTAGATACTTAATGAACAAACCAATTACTAATGGCAGGGTTACCAGGTGGCTTCTTCTGTTACACGGATTTAATATCACTATACTAGATAGACTTGGTAAAGAGAATGTAGTTGTAGACTTTCTTTCCAGGATTCATAATGAAGGTGAATTGGTTCCTGTTAATGATAATTTTCCAGATGAATATATTTTTGCAATATCTACTAAATATCCTTGGTTTTCACATATTTCTAACTATTTATCTACATGAGAATTACCTCAACATCTCTCCACAAAAGAGAAGTGAAAAATCATTAAACTCAATGTCACTTACTCATGGATTGGTGAAGAAATTTTATGTACTAGACAAATCTAATCATTCAGAGATGTGTACGATAGGATGGATTATTTGACATATTGAAGACATGCCACGATGAACCATGTGGAGGCCATTTTGTTTATAAAAGAACCACATACAAAGTCCTTCATCTAGGGTATTATTGACCCACTCTTTTCAAATATGCCAAGAAGTACGTCAGAAGTTGTGACAGTTGTCAACATATGATTTGACCTATGCAAGTAGACAAAATTCCTCTACAACCCTAGGTACTCATATAGCCATTTGAAAAATGGGCCTTGGACTTTGTGGGACATATTTTTCCAATGTCTAGAAAAAAGAGGTATGTTCTAGTATTTATTGATTATGCCACTAAATGGGTAGAAGATAAACCTGTTTTGCATGCTAATGAACAAGTTGTTGTAGAGTTTTTATTTGAGGACATATTTACTCCTTTTGGTGTCCCAAGAGAAATTGTAACAAATCTAGGAGATCATTTCGCATCAAATCTTGTATAGATTATCATAGAGAAATACAAGATCAAGCATCGAAAGTCATCCCCTACCATTCACAAGCCAATGGGTAGGTGGAATCCAAAAATAAAGTTCTTGAAACCATCTTGACTAAAATTGTTCACCTACACCATAGAGATTGGGCAAATAGGCTTCTAGAGGCATTGTAGGCATATCAGACCACATGGAAGAACACAACTAGGCATACACCATATGAGATTGTGTGTGGTAAACAATTTTTGTTGACTATTGAGTTCCAAATGAAGACTTTTAGAACAATATCCAAGCTAGGGGTGGATCTTTCAGAAGCATAGCAGAATAGGTTAGCACAACTCAATGGATTGGGCGAGATCCTACATGATGCAATTCAACATACTACTATCATCCAACAACAAAGAACGAGATGGGATGAAAAATTCATCAAAAATAAGAAATTTAAACCAGGTTACTGGGATATCTCTTTTGATTCTAGATTTAAAAAATTTAAAGCAAATCTCAATACTCATTGGTTATGGCCACATGAGATAGAGACAATTTTGATAATGGATTGATTAAAATAAAAACTATTGATGAGAAGGGAATTTCCTTTCTAGTAAATGGGAATAGACTAAGGTTACGTTGAGATGAGGAATGGAAAGTCCTCACTTAAGCATTTTCGAATCTTACTTGGCTAAGGTAAGATAGGAGGGAATGTTACCTTCAGTTTATAACCTTGTGTTGGACCCTGAGAATGCACTCTTTTTGTCACCTTTTGCCACTTATTTTTCCTACCATATTTTTACAAGCTTGTCATATTTACTATCATGCACTACATTGTTATCATTTTGCTGACCTATGAGGATTAAACATCAGAAAAGTCCAAGGAAAAATGAATATCTTTTCATATTTTCATGCATTCTTTGGTAAAAATGATTTAAATGTTATAACTATAGAAAGAGAACCATTATGTAACTAGTCTTTGAATTTGTAGCTAAGTCACAGGTCCATATAGATGCGAGCATGATACAAAAAAATCAGGAGTTGGAGATAACTACAAATTAGTTCCGTAAACTCATCCACCTATAAACACATGTCTAGAACCCTCCAATTCAACACAAGAGTGAAATCAAGGTTTTGGTCAAAATGTAATACAAGTAGCAGGGTACCCGAGCTCCATGCTTGGTATACTTGCAGGGATCCAGATGAAATTTTAGGTTAGTATTTTGAACTCAAATGTTTCAAGATGGTTATGTGTCCATTATATCATTCCCAGGTTGACAACATGAAGCTCCATCTTTTGGTCAAATATTTTTGTCAACTCACGACAGTTTCTAGGCAATGATTTTGTGGCACGATTTCCAAGCAAATGAAGGCGAATATTGCAAATCTAGGAAATGGTTTTTTTCTAGAACATGCCCATTTATCTAATGTATTGATGTTTTCCTCGAGTAGTGAAGGAGTTGAGAGATATGCCTAGTTCTTTAAAACATATTTTCCCAGAATTATAGTGGCGACCAATTTTGAGATCCATGAGAATTGGATCCGAGTGATCTTGCTTCATTGTATAAATATAAAATATAAGATTGTTGTAGGTGATCTATTTTCTATCTGATGAAGGCTTCGTTATCGCGCAATTTGTACTTGTCCCAAAGGGAAAGGATAAGGGAGGAAAATTGGCATAGCAAGAGGTTATCCTATCACTGTCACCTTAATAAGATACCTCTTTCTATTTAGGGTTGATGGCCCAGGAGAGACGTCCCTGGTGACCTGGGGGTTTGAGAAGGCAAAGGTTAAAGTGTCTATAAAATTATCCCCTCTCACAAGTCGCACTGGTCAGAAAGTCCCAATGTTTTAACCAATGAAGTAATGAAGTGTTTAGATGTACCTGCCCAGAATAAAGCAACAAGAAAATGATATCTTTTGCAAGTACAATTTGATGTTAGTACTTCATAAAACCATGGACTTATCATCAAAAGAAATAGTTGATGTATGATGAAGAAAACATAATTTTATAACAACAATGTTTATAAGATAGTAGCTTCACAATAAATGCCTTAAAAGAGCTTCACAATGACCAAAAATAATGACTTCTATAATAGAAAAGTACTAGTAGTTGTCGGAAGCTAATTAGGCAGTGTATAAATCAAATTTGTAATTGCTTTGAAGTGATTTTATTGCTGCAATAAATGGTTGTACCTTAATTTTGTAACAACATCAAGTAGGTTAGTAAATTAGTCTATTCTAGGGTTAGGAGAAGTTAGTAGATAGCTTGGGGTAAAAGTTTTGAGAGTTGTTTTCATTAATTAATCAAGTGTAAGGCTTAGATCAATGCTTTTAGGGATAATGGAGTCACTTTTAGAAACGACAATATTGAAGGAACAAATGACATAATGAGAGCTAGAGACAAGAAGGTCAATGATTGAAGTGTTGGTAACCCAAGGCTTCAGTCACTAAACCCTAGGGGGAAAATGACCACTAGGAAGTAGGTAACCCTAGGCCCTAGCGGTTTTCCTCCTTCTTTAGCTCAAGGATGAAGCAGATGACGACTCGATGAAGAAAATGATGCTAGGGTGTTGCAATGGCAAGGCCCTTAGCACAATGCTTCAAGAAATTATGGTTTCTAGCACAATCTAGAAGGTGAAAAGTTGTTAAGGCAAGAACAATAACATGTGCTTTAACCTCCTAGGGTTTTACGCTAGCAATTTCATGATCTTGGAAGAAATGAAAGATAAATACACCATAACCATTCAAAATGAAGAACAATTGCAGAAGTTTACTTACATTCACCAATAATCATCTAGCAATAGGCCTAGTTGAAGACTTTCCACCAAGAAAAATGCTAAAACACACAAAAACTAGCCTCCTTCAAGAAGTTCACACCAAATTTCAGCCAATAAACCCTAAGTAGGGTGCAAATTTCAGACCTCACTAAGTGTGAGTGAAAGATGATGAAAAAATAAGAGAGATTTTTCCCTTATTGATACAATACAAATGACCTTTAATTTACAAATTAGGTCAAAAAGGCCGACATGGCCAGTTTACATGTAATGTCCATTTTTTTACATAAAAATGACAAATTAAATCCTAAATCAAGCAGAAAAGGTGACATCATGCCCTTTTAGGGTGATGTTAGGCCTCTAAGGTGAAACGTTGGCCTCCAGGAGCAAAATGTTAGGCCTCCCAAGGCCTTTGGACCGAGCCACACGTGCCAGTTGGTACACAACTGCCTCCAAAGTGTCCATCAAGAATTGGGTGACGCCAAGGGTCACAGAGGTGATGTCATGGGCCTTCCAAGGCCAACATCATAGTGGGAGGGAAAGACCTCCCTGGGTCTAGGCCTACTAGGATGGCTCTGGTGGAATGTCCTCCTATCTCTGGTGCAAGCCTCTGACATGTGTCTTCCCCTGGTTGGGGTCTCAACATCCATCTGGTGGGATTTTATCCCTATGGAGGTCTGAACTAATCATCTCCCCATGTGTACTTGTCTCCTACAACAACAACAAGTACGCCCTCCTTGGGATAATAAGTCATAGGGATCATAGCAATGTCAATCACGTCTAATAATAAAGTTATCTAAACATGTGCATAAAACCCCCCTTGTCCAGACAAGTGCTCAAAGACGTTATACTATTCTATAAGCTAGGTTTGGAGAGGGTTTTAGGAGGTCCTACTGGGATAATTCTCATTGGACGTGGGATGTTTCCAGGTGAAGGAAAATCCAACTCATGTAAGTGGATGAGGTGGTGTAGGGATGTTTGAGCAATGGGTGCAGTGATGACATGGAAATGTATGGCTTACTCGTGGGTGCCTCTGAAGAGGGTGAGATGCACCTTATCATGGATGCAAATATTTACAAGCCAATTCAATGCTCTTTACCTTTTTATCTTATTACTTTTTCTTTCAAGAGACTAGTTAGGGGACACTGCCCTGGCGTGGGTGACCAGTGGTGACAATGTTACCCATAGGCATTTCACGTAGATGAGAAGGATGGCTCGTGATGAGACCCCCTTTATCTTGGATATTCCACCAAGAGCCACTACCCTGGCGTGGTGAGCAGCTGAATGGTAGTTTCATACCGCTACATGCCCATGGACTTAATAGGCTGGCTTGTGATGAGACCCCCTATCCTCCAACCAGGTCTTGATTTTATTATTTTATGGGTCCCTCCATTTCTTGATGAGAAGCCTTTTATTTCTTTCTCGGGGATCACTGAGCAAAGCATCTGAAGGTTTTTTTCTTTTGTCTTTTATCTTTTTCCAACTACTTTTACCCTCTGGGCCTTTATCCCCTTCTTCCCACAAGGTAAGGTACAACCCTTGGCTAGCTTGGCCAATCCAATGCCTGAACCAATGTAGGGGATGGATGAAAGGGGAAAATATGAAAAGTGACAAGTATGGTGGGAATGGACGATGACCTTTCATGAACCCACCCAGTGGAAACTTAAATCCTAAGGGAACCAACTTGCTAGGGCATCCTGTCATTCCCCCCAGGTGTGGACAAGTGGAAAGGCATAAATTCCAAGCACACATCAGAAGTAAAAATAATTAAATGCACATATTCAAATGTTTTTGAGAATCAGAGTGACACATACCATGATACCCTGACTCATTAGATCATGGAGAAAGACCCACTGTTGCTGAAGGACCAGGTCGATGGGATGGATGTTGCTACTACTGACAAGATGGAGGCGTTGAAGAAGAAGGATGGGCCCTCCAGGGCCAGGATCAAGTTAATATGGCTTTCAGTACTCCATGTCTAGGACATGTGGGCCTCGAGACATAATCTCCTTAATTATCCCTAGGCTAGGAGATAACATCTGGCTCCAACTTGGGGACATGTGCTCACCGTAGAGTGCATGAGAACCTCAACATCTCTAGCATGACATGTGACCTGCTCGATATCAACAAAACTCATTAGTAATCATTTGGGGTGGTGATATCACTCCTGGCTCATATATGGTACAAGAAATGAAAGTAAGCAAACATATATATACAAATAGAAATACAACTACTCTAGCATGAAATGCAAATGGTATATATAATGAATGCAAATTCATGTCTACTTACATGTTGGTTGAATGCTAGGTGTAGTCAAATAGCCAATGAAACCATCCTACCAATGTATAATACCTTCCTCTGTGCTTCATCATAAACCAAAATAGTTATAAGTTAAGCACACAAATAACATGAGTTATAGAATGTATTGTATCATCGGAAATCATAAAGTCTAGCTCATGGAGGTGGGTGAGAGGGAAAAAATCATGCCAATTCACACCTTTAGGAAAGTGCTCAATCCATATCAGAAAGGGAGCATGAAAAATCAAAGGTTCTATAGACTGAATCAAAGAGTCTGGAGGCTGGCTACCTTGGACATCTTCACAATCTGAGGTCTAGGAAGGGACTAGAAAGGACCTAGTAGATGACTATCAAATTCTTAAGGGAAGGCTAAAAGACCAAGATGACAGACTTCTTCTTGAGATGTTCAACCTACCCTTGAATTCTAGGGTTTGCCTCTGAGGAACCTTAATACCAAGGACATACTTCCCCACTACACCTTTAATGACACAACAAGATAAACCAGTCGAAGGGGGCAGGAAAATATTATCACAAGGATCCTTCTCCGGGAAAACGATGTCCTCACCTCTATCAAGATATGAGCACAATGGTGGTTGATAATATTCTTCGTGGAGTAAATCAAAGTTCTCAGAGGGATAATCATCAAAATTCTCAAGGTATAACCGCAAATCACTAGGAGAATATAGTATCAGGTCATCCTTGGGTGTCTAAAAAAGGTTTGTAATCATACCATCTCCTTGTTGCCAATTGTCAAAATTAATAACCTCATATGATAGTTGTAAACATAACTTTTTGAGATCACCTAAATTTCGTAAATGGCATCTTCATTAGAACCAATCACATCCCACTTACGCCTTCCAACATGTATGAACTCATCAATATTATTAACAATGTCATTATCTTTATCATAACTTGAAGGATTTAAAGCATCCAAGGGATCCTCTAGCACCTCTTCACTTTCCAAATCATAAATTTTTTGGAAAGGAAGGTAACTCACCATGTTTATCTCTTATTGCGCAGGGGTTTCGAGGACTTGGATGACTTCATCAAATGAAACAACATGCATCATTGTTTCCTCCTTATGAATTACCCCTACATCTTCAACAACACAACAAGGAGGATCTACCTTGTTTGAGGATTTCATTTCTCCTTCACTCTCTGAATCATAGTATAAGGTATTATCAAAATCCTGAAAAGGAAAGTGACTAACCTCACCCTCTTCTTCTTGTGTAGGAAAAATGGGATTTTGGATGGCTTCATCAGAGGGAGGAGCACACATCAGTACTTCATCATTGTGTCTGATATCTTTAGGGTCTCTCTCTTCAACCATGGTAGAAGCATGAGTAAATTCTTGCCCTTCCTCATGGGATTCGAAACCTTCATTAGGATCGCTCTTCTCAACCTCGTGTTGGTTGATGAATTGTTCCCATCCTTGAAAGATATCAATGGATATTAATCTCTCCAGACTAAGGGTATATGGGTCACCTTTGGGGTCCTCAACCTTAGTTTCTAGAGAAAATATGTGTTTGGACAAATAGATATTCTCCTATATTTGCATGACCATTCTATAGGCATCATAGATTGTTTTTGGCCCCTTTTTACTTAGGAGGAACCCTAAATGCACCAAGAGTGCAATGGTATAGAGATAAACGAGGTACTTGTCTCCAGTATGATCACTTCTAGTAATCTAATATAGCAAGTTCTCAAACCTATCCTAGAATTCCTTTATAGTTTCATTCTCAGTTTGTTTTATATGCACGAGTCTCTGTAGTAGCACTTGGACATCTTCCAACTTAATACCCCATCTCTTGAAAAAGGTTTCTTCCAATTGGTTCATGGATGTGATGCTAGCATTGGGGAGGTCATCATACCACTCCCTAGCATTGCCATGAAGAGTGGCAGAGAAGAGTTTCATTTCCAAATCCTCAGCATCATCACTAATAGGGTGTAGCTGAAAGAAATCCCAAAAGTCATTCATGTGATAGTCTGCTCTAGCTCCATCGCTACCAGTGAACCTAGGGAAGCATATTTCATACTTGGGCGACATTTTCCTAGGGTATCCCAGGATCTTACTCATGTCTAAGGGTTTGAAATTTCTCGGGTCCCATTGAGAAGTCATGGTTGGCTTCGTCATTAGTGGAGTCACCAGATAATTTTCTTGAAATTATCAAAGGGATGAGGGGATCACCCTCATTGGAGTTGCCAGGTAAGCTTTGAAAAGTATAGGATTTTGAGGAAAGGATTACTGAGAAGTGTCATCTTTGAGGAGAATTGACTCAGTGTTCCCCAACAACAACGCAAAAATGTTATCGCACAATTTGTACTTGTCTCAAAGGGAAAGGCTAAGGGAGGAAAATTGACGTAACATGAGGTTATCCTATCACTGTCACCTTAATAAGATACTGCTTTCTATTTAGGGTTGATGGCCCAGGGGAGATGTCCCTGGTGACTTGGGGGTTTGAGAAGGCAAAGGCTAAAGTGTCTATAAAACTATCCCCTCTCACAAGTCACACTGATCAGAAAGTCCCAAGGTTTTAACCAATGAAGTAATGAAGTGTTTAGATGTACCTGCCCAGAACAAAGCAACAAGAAAATGATATCTTTTGCAAGTACAATTTGATGTTAGTACTTCATAAAACCACAGACTTATCAATAAAAGCAATAGTTGATATATGATGAAGCAAACAAAATTTTATAACAACAATGTTTATAAGATAATAGCTTCACAATAAATGCCTTAAAAGAGATGATGAAAAGCGATAAGTATGGTGGGAATGGATGATGACCTTTGATGAACCCACCCAATGGCAACTCAAATCCTAAGGGAACTAACTTTCTAGGGCATCCTGTCATTCCCCCTAGGTGTGGACAAGTGGAAAGGAACAAAGTTCAAGCACACGTCAAAAGTAAAAAGAATCAAATGCACATATTCAAATGTTTTTAAGACTCAGAGTGACAAATACCATGATACCTAGACTCATTACCTCATGGAGAAAGACCCACTGCTGCTAAAGGACAAGGTCGATGGGATTGATGTTGTTGCTGCTGATAAGATGGAGGCACTGCAGAAGAAGGATGGGCCCTCTAGGTCTAGGCTCAATTCAATATGGCTCTCGGTACTCCATGTCTAGGACCCGTGGGCCTTTGGACATAATCTCCTTAGTTATCCCTAGGCGAGGGGATAACAGGCTTGTAATCGAATTATGAGATAATAAGAAGGTGCTGATTATTTTATTCTTGGTGTTAACTTTATGATTCAAGTTTCTCAAAGTTCTTAATCGCATAAGAGTTCTTACAGTGACATGATTTGAACCAGGAGGCCCCCCTTATAATAAGTTTGTTACTCTTTTAATTGCAGTTGTTTTCTTTACTTTTGTTGTGTGAATTTATTTCAGCTGTGTGGATTTAATAGAATTTGCGTGAGTTTTCACTTATAATTAAGATTACTTTATTTCTCAGCTCTTAACACAATGAAGTTTAATTACTCAATCATTGACTGAAAAAACCGAATGGTAAATTCTGTAGGCCATGGAACCAGAATGGTAAGATCTGTGGGACTAAGGGTCATAGATTAAGGAGTGGTTGTTTTCATCAGTGATCATAGTGATGAAATTGCTTTACTCTGTTTTCTATAGTAACAATTTACTTTATGTAGTTTAAGTTTGTTTCTTCATTTAGAATTAATGATCAATTTTGTTTTTTTTAGTTTCATAATTTAGATAAGAAAATAAAACTTTGCACATATGGTTATTTACACTTCACAAGTTTAAAAACTCGGATTGATGAATTAAATGTAACAAAATTCATGCAATAGAATTGATTGACATTTTGGCGCCATTGTCGTGGAAGTGTACAAAGGGAATTAGTTTCTCATTTTAGATGCATATATACATTAAATCATGTTATGTAAAATGCATGGAAACACTAACTCATTTCAAATGATAACCTCGGAACATTAGGGTCTTAGTAGCATGAGTTATTTAGGATGCAATGTGTTTAATTTTTGTTGTAGATTTCATTCAAAAAGTAGAAAGTTTCAATTATTTTTAGGTGTTGTAACAACCCACATACACTAATGCATTTGTGAGCAAGAGCTCTAGACCAACAAGAAGAATTCGAGAATGTTAAATAATTTTTTGAGAAAAGGAGGAAATGTTACTTCAATAAATATCTCATATCCTGACAACCATCAGGAACATATCTACATCCCGAGAAGTGATTGAATAATAAAAATTCCATGAGAAACATCAAGAAGACCTAGATGAGATCAATAAGCCATGGAAAACATTTCATGAGGAGGAGACAGAAGAACTTGAGGATGAGGAATTTCTACTATGCCTATTATTGGCGTGAGATTGATCAGACCAGGGTCCTTCTCAGGTTACCAACAAAAGGTACTGCGTAGTCTAGAGAGCTGACATTTTCATCTCCTCCGAAGAGAAGAAGTCTCACCCGAAGCGCTACTAAGACAAAATGATAGGTAAGGGAAAGGGGAATACTTAGGTGGGTTCAAATAACCCTCAAGATTCATCATTTTGTTGGCGCAATATTGATTAAACTAGGGTCCTTCTCAGGTTACCAACAAAAGGCACCATGTAGTCTAGAGCATTGGCATTTTCATCTCCTCCGAAGAGAAGAAGTCTCACCCAAAGCATTGTTGAGACAAAAGGATAGGGAAGGGCAAGGAGAATACTTAGGTGTGTTCACAAAACCCTCAATATTCATCATGATCTTGCGCAAGTAAACTAACTACAAAACAAATCTGAACTCATATATGCAAGAACTAAAGCTACTTAGGTTGAAGAAATAATTCATGTACATAAAAATCATGTGGAACTTATGAAACATAAAGAAGTATTGTAAAGACACAATGCAAAAGTATAAACATAGAATGAAGCAACATATTTTGAAATTTTGGATCCTTCTTCATATATTATCTTTAGATCTTTGTCAATTACAATTTGAGAGATACAAAGTAGTGCTCTGTTACATACTCATGGATCTAAACCCAAGTCACAGAGCTCTAATTCCCAAAATGGTGTATAGATTACATTTACAGACTCAATTTGACTTCTCAACAATAGACAACAACAATTATGACACCAACCCTTTACAATTATGCCCGAACCAAACAAGAAGGGGAGAACCGAACCGAACCCTTTTAGAACCATAGTCATCCTTATATATAATCTAAGTTGTGTCTTCTGGATTTGGCTTTCATGCTTTCTTATTTTGTTGCAACTACTTTTGCTTTGCTGGCGTTGCGCTGTGATTTTCACAACTGATTTATGTTACTTCTCCTTGCTCCGCTGTCCATCTTCTTCTGTAGCTTGCACAACTCGTATTAGGCCAAAAATGGGACTGTATTCTTTCTTGTGCAACTTCTCGTCCAAAAATGAAGGGTCCAACAAGCTCCGACCACAAACCTTGACTCGCCCTCAAGTCAAGTACTCGGCTCTTTCGCAGATTCCAAGAACAATTGTTGTTTCCATTGTCTTCCTTTTCCTCTTTATTTTTCTCTTCTACTTGTGCTTTCTCTTCTTTTGCCTATTCAAACGAAGGGCCCAGCTCTGGGACCAACTCCAAGGCCCACTTCTTCACTTCTTGAAAGCTCCCAACTTTATCATGCCATTTCCTGGCAAGGAGTGAGGCCTTTGACATGAATTGTTGGGTCGCATATGTAATACATCCCTTGGGCTTGTATGCGGCCAATGACTTCCATTCAGAATCTGTTGTTGCATTTGCATATAAACTGTCTGAATGACAGGACAAAAGTTGCGCAACTCCTTCTTAGCTACGAATTACACCTCAAATAGAGCGTTTAGCTCATTGTTCGCTTGCTGAATCTGATCAAACTTCTGTTGTTGCTCTAGCAGATCCATCGTAGCCACAACTTTTTCATTCAACACCTGGATTCTAGTGTGCACATCCTCCAAGTTCTGGTTGTGCCGAGTGATGATGCCCATCTAATCGCTGACTTCTCTGAAAATATTTGTGCACTCAGCTGTGCAATTATGTAGTGCTGCTTGGGCATTGTTGCCTTCTAGCACTATCTTCTCCATCTGCTCTTGCAACTTTCGAGGCTGCTGCTCTGCTTCTTGCTGAGTCTGTCGCAACTGTACTTCCAGATGCTCAATGCGAATGGCCAATTCTGACCATTCTCCTTGGAGTAGTTCAATCTGATGCTCTGACTCTCCTGCATCACTGGCTTCGGGAAGTTGGGG
Organism: Picea abies; assembly: GCA_900067695.1. Taxonomy (NCBI): domain Eukaryota; kingdom Viridiplantae; phylum Streptophyta; class Pinopsida; order Pinales; family Pinaceae; genus Picea; species Picea abies. The sequence continues at coordinate 705 of CBVK0100603591.1, read as the reverse complement.
TGCAACCTTTCGAATTTTCGTCTAGGCTTCAACAAGCCTTTCCTGAACTCTTTCTAGCCTGTGCTCGACCTGAATATTCACATGTTCTTCTCGTTTTCTGCATGCTTGCACAAGGAGCGCTTCATCCCTTGTGAACTCTGCAGACCTCTCCACTTGCTGGTGAATACCGATGGCATCTTCGCGTATCGCGACTTTATGGCTTAACTGAATTTAGACGGGGTACTGTAATAGCAATAAAGGTTGTGGCTAGACTGGGTTGTTGTGGCACATGGACTCATATTGTGTTCATAATTTTTCTCCCTCCAACCACAAAGGGGTCCCCTTCATATTAATGTCTGTCATTAATGGGTTCTTGACGTTTTTGATCCTACATTGTTGAGTAAGCAGTTCTGCATCAAACAACACTTAAACAGAAAAGGAAATGAACTACATGTCGCAGTGAAACACTGCACACATCGACTTTATTAACTGAATTTACAAAAATTGTAGAAAAACTCAAATCTAAATACTATACATGCTCCTTCGGACTAGAGAAACAGTCCTTTTAGCTAAGTTTTGAGACATATAGGGTTTCGGGCGAGCACCATTCACCCATCCTGGACGCATCCCAACATCCAGTTGTGAAAGTATGACTGCTCCAGAAGGCTGAATCTCCACAACTATAAATGGTCCTGTTATCAACCAATGCATGCACAACTTGCCAGG
>CBVK0100603590.1:0-16683 GCA_900067695.1 Picea abies | reverse complement strand
GAAAGTAGTTGAGAATGGTTGAGATAATAGTGGATCTGTAATTATGACACTCATGTATATAAGAGAGTGTTCTCTCTTCATGAGGGAGAGTGAGAGATGAGAGATTAGACTTAGATTAGCTTGAAGTCTTAGAAGGGTATTCTTATCTTTGATTTGTATTTTTTCATTTGTCATGCTTTCATGATTGTCATTTGATTCTTGTAATGTAACTTGAGATAGCATTATTGTGTGAGCTTACATATGTCTTTTTTCATTCAACTCTTCACATGTTGTATTTATTTCCTAGATTAATTTCCTTCTTTCCTACGTAGTCTTTCAATGCTTTCCTAGATTAATTCCATTTCAACAATTTAGATTAAGTTACTTCTACTTCAGTCCTACATATATAGTGTGTGTGCTTCGTAAGCCTACGAACCTCGGATTAACAAATTAAATAGTTGGGAAAGTACTACAATGGAATTAAACGATAATATTTTTGCCTGACACTCTCCCTCCACTAAACATGGATGGGTCCATAGTTTGTTGATTTCCCAAAAGAATGTATGATTCTTCCTCTTTCTCCCAATGATCTCAATTTGATTGTATTTCCCTTGTTAACAGGGGTGAAGAATGTGAGTCTTTCTTAAGAACCTATGCAAAGGATAGAGACTAAGAAACTTCAAGGTTTTCCTCATCTCCAACCTATTCAATTTTCTTTTCTTCTTCCAATATTTCCTCTTCTAACTCAGGTTCCTTCTCTTTTGGAGTCACTAAACATGCTCTCTGCATCCTTTTGTTCTTTTGTTGTTGGCCCAATAGATTATTCATGAGGAAAATTCAAAGAGTGCAATGTAGTGAAGGTGGCATGAAAGGGAGTTGAAGTGAAGCATAGGGAAGATGAGCGACTAAAAAGAAACCCTCTTCTAATTGTTCTAAAGGGTAACAAAAAATTGATTACAACAAAGCTTCTAGGATATCTAAGAAAGAGATTCAGTTGGTAAATTAGAATCAAAGGACCCCCATTGATCTTAAATGTGAGAATAAGAAGAAGGTTTGGAGGGGACGAGGAGGAGAAATATGAAGGAATAAGAATATTGGCGTGATGATGCAAGTAAAACATGAAGTTATAGAGATCATGGGTTGTGTAGAGAAGGCTAAAAGCACATAAATAAATAAATAACATTTTTATCTTAAAATATAGGGAATCTTTAAAGTTTAGACACATTCTACAAAATATTGGATGACAAACATTTGAACTTTTTTCAAAGTTAATATAATTTTAGGGTTTGGAAAATAAGAAATATTATGTCAAATGGGCAGATAAACTTCTATTTCAACATGTCAAAAAATATTAATGCATGACATTGAAAATCACAATCACTTCAAAATCAACAAAAATACTAATAAACACAAGGGAAACTCTTGTGAATAGCTATTCCTTACATATATATGTATGATGTATAGGTTGACTATTTGTAATAATATTATAATATAAATTAAAAACCTTTATAAATAAGGATTTCAAGTAATAATATTATAATATAAATTAAAAACCTTTATAAATAAGGATTTCAAATCCTTGATCTAGTAAATTTGAAGTTATGAGTGTGAGTAAGAAATTTCAAATTAATCATAAAATATATATATATAAATTTATTGTCCATAAAAATAAAAGTGTGTTAAGTAGATTATATAAAACTATGAAAAATTGGAATTAAAATTTATATTACACTACCCTTTATGGACTCAATCTAAACCCAATTATAATCAACCAACTTGAATTAAAACTTATATTATATGACCAGATAAATCTAAACCAAAATATATTTAATTCTTATATCATATATTATTTATTCTCATATTAAATGCAACATATTAAAGAAGATACAAAATAGACTATACTATAATACTTTGTGATGACTCAACTATACATGCCAATGATTTCCAATTAGATCTATAATTGAGAAGAACCTATTTCCTATGCCAATGACTTTGAAATGCAATAAAAACGTTTATAAATCCATACTTTTTTCTTCTATATAAATATGTTCTTGTTATTCAAGTGATACACAAGATCTCAATTAAATTATTTAAAACTTCTCATGAAAATTTACACATAAATTTATCTAATTTTTAGCTTTAATTTTAGAGTAGTTATTATCACTTCTCTTTTGCTTTTAAGTTTTGTGTTTATAATACATTATTACAAATTTCAAGTGTTTGGAGAATTACATAAAAACCACTACATCTACATTTATAAACTAAACTAATGTATTACACTTAAAAGTTTCAAGTTTTCCCTTTTATTTTATTTAGGATTACATAAAAACTACTACATTTTTTCAAAACAATATAACCAACCAACTTAATTCTAATTTCACTTACTCATTACAATAGCTTGGTTTGCATCACAAGTACGGTGATATCTTCATTGTCAATGTTTACAGAATTCAAAACATCATCTACATAGCAGGCCCCGAACTTTCCATTCTACTGGGGAGACGATTCATGACGGTATATACAATGTATATTAATATTTACAGTTACACTCAGCAAGCGTTAATGTCAAATGCGAGTTGCCATCCTCACAATGAAATCTTGTTTGTCGAATGCACCTATTACGTTGCAACGCAGAATTACTCGTGGACTCCATTCCATTTTCTGCACTGTTCAATCCGTGTAAATTACAGTTTAAACCACTAATATCAAAGACTATACAATAAGTGAAAGACTATACAGTTCAATCCGTGTTTAGACCATTAATATCAAAGACTATACACTAAGTGAAAGACTTACCAAATGAAATGCACTACACCTCTATGACGAAGAGCCAAGAAGAAACAACTCTGATTCTCTGCTTCTCTTGGGTGGCGAAATCTTATCCCCATCTTCAGCTACAACGACAGAAGCTTCAATGTTGATGATATATATATATATATATATAAAACAGTTCGAACTTAAAAACAAAAACAAAATTTCAAATGGATGTTTTAAATCATTCCTGAAAACAGTAATAAGTACATGTTTTTGCGTTTAACGTTTCTTTTTTTTTCTTAAGTCACTTTGGTGGAATCAATGACTAAACTAAAAAGTGTGGACAACAGGTATAACTACATTTATTTTCTATTTTGAATTTGTTCACATTTGTATTTAATCTTTCATTTCACATCTTACGTTTCTCTCACAAGTTTGATTGCAAGATTAGTACTAAGATTGATTGCAGGAACAAGATGCTTGTAATTCATGCCGCAGTGGTCTTCAAGAATCGCAACATTGTTTTTAGAAAAACATGTTTGTTAATAGTTTGAAGGAGCCGATCTTCATTATACAGTTCATGATGTATGTTGTTACACATGTATTTTACATGTTGTTACACATGTATTACATGTTGTTACACATGTATTTTACATGATGTTACTCCTATGTTTGTAACATGTTGTTACACTACACCTTCAATAAACCCATTTGCGTCATGAATGTTTACCCCCATTTTTCCTTGAAACGTATATTGGTCATCCATGTGTTGAAGCCATCTTCCATTGCCTTAACTTTCATGAATTCACACATGCCTATTATTTTTTGAGTTGCATACATTCCCTTATTTTTTTCAGTTCATTTTTGCCTTCTTTTTTTTCCATTCTAGTTTGACTTATGAATAAAACCATTCAGTTCCCTTCCATGATTCAATTGCCTTGCCATAAACATTGTTGCTATTGAGATCTTCCATATAGTCCTACCAAATCATTTTATACAAACTCGCGTTGACTGATGTGGGATTCCTTAAGGCCCACCTTTCAACAAGTCTTGCCCCATCGACCTCAACATCTTATCTGGGATATAGAATAGAGTTCCTTTTGAGTACCTAGAGGCTTTCATGCCTTAATGGCAAGTTCTCTCTCTAGCAATCATCGAGATACATCAATGTACCTTGATCGTTAGATCTTGCAAGTGGCTCGTCATCAACACCTCTATTCGCACTTTGCAAGATGTACTCGGGTACATTGACACTCATTGACATAACTGGTGAGTTTGTCTCACATTGGTTAACGAAATTCATTAATGGTCAGTAATCCAATGATTTCTCTTCATGCTCGACACTGACACATTCATTCACATGATTAGAATTGTACCATTAGTTTGTAACGGGTGAAGACTATACACTTTTTCATGATCCCCTCAGCAGTTGCAACAGTTTGATTTCAGATCTATAAGAGTACCACAGTTCCATATTCTATGCCTTCCACATTTCTCATGATTCAACAATAGCAGTTCAGATTCCTTCTCTTCCATGATCCAGTTACAGTAGCAGCAGCATTAGCAGTTCCATTTTCATGATTCTGCAGCAGTGACATCTTCCATGCTCCAACACCAGCCATATTCCTATTGCATCGTTCATCATCATTCTTGGGTAAGTGGAGGTATATTCTTTTCTAATATTTAATCATGTAATTCCTTATTTTCTAATAATGAATGAGTTTGGAAAGTTCCCTCACCATGCTCTATTTCCTTTTTGACTTTCATAACCTATGCCAAGTTGCATAAGGATATGCAACCACTTCAGTTGGGGGGGAACCTATATTCACTACATATTCATTACCATTATTCCATTTTATCATCTTATCATTACATTTATGATTCACTAACATTTCTTTTCCAACGACACTTTGTTGCATTTTGATTGATATACATATTGGCATGATTCATAAAAATAAAGAAAAGGCTTTCTTATACACAGTGATGCTTTCTCATGCACATTGAGAGATTATTATTATTTCTAATAAGTATATGACTGAATTATTATAGCAAGAAAACAAATAAGTGAAATGATTGTCGTTAACACAAGAACCAACATTCTTTGTATTCATGGTTGCCACACACAAGAACCAACCATAAGTAAATTTTACATGTTGCTACTCCTGTATTTCAAATCCTGAAAATATTCCTTATTAAAAAGACATCATCAATCAAAGCCAAAGTCTTATCCCCATCTTCAGCTACAACGACAGAAGCTTCAATGTTGATGATATAATGCAACTCCTCTGTAACTTCCTTCATAGTTGGCCTCTCGTGCCTCTTCTCCTGCAAACAACCCAACGCTAAAACAGACACAGCTTTCACGGTGTCCATAACAATCTGCGAAGCGTTTTCCATCAAGCGGGGATCGACAACATCCATGATCCTTCCTTGTTCCGATCTATTAAGCACATACATTGCCAAATTCACATCGTCATCTTCCCTGGAGAAATCAATGGCCTTCTGCGATGTCACAAGTTCCAGCAAAACTACACCGAAACTATACACATCGCTCTTATCAGTAAGCTGGTAATTTCTGTAATACTCGGGATCCAAATAACCCAGCGTACCTTGAGCGCATGTGGAGATGTGAGATAGGTCTGTCTCTGCAAAACGGGATAGCCCAAAATCTGAAACCTTGACATTCAGTTTATCGTCAAGTAGAATGTTTGTAGACTTGACATCTCTGTGATATATTGGAGAGAAGGCGGCGGAATGAAGATAGGCCAGAGCTTCCGCAGTCTGGAGAGCAATATTCAAACGCGTTGTCCAGTCGAGGAAGATCCCCCTGGAGGCCGTGTGGAGATGATCGAATAAAGTTCCGTTAGGAATGTACTCGGAGACCAGGAGGGGTTCCTCCGTATCAACACAGCAGCCCATCAATCGAACCAAATTTCTGTGGTTCACCTGAGATAGAATCCGGACCTCGTTCAGAACCTGCTCGATTCCTTTGATATTACCGACCTTCGCAGTTTTAACTGCCACGACGGTGCCGTTTTTGAGGATTCCTTTGTAAACCTCGCCAAATCCCCCGAAGCCGAGCAATCTGTCCCTTGCGAATCCGTTGGTCGCCCCTTTTATCTCTTTTCTGGTGAAGAGTTTGGCAGAGTTTCCTCCGCCGCTTCCTGATAGTATGTTAGCTCTCTCCTTCATCAGTCGAGCCCGACTCTGCATCTGCAGCTTTTTTCTTCTGTAGAGGATTATGACAAGTACAGCTACTACAATGGCTACACACATCCCTGCTACGAGCCCTGCAGGTGCAGTCCACGAACTTATAAAAATGTACCATAAATAACATTAATGTGGAAAATAAACCGAGTATGTAAGAAGCATACTTAACTTAGGTACCATAAATAGCATGAATGTGGAAAAGAAACCGAGTATGTAAGAAGCATACATAGGGTTTCGAAAATATCTTTGTAATGAAGTAAGTTATAAAACTTTTATGGTAGATAAGTTGTATTAAAGTTTTTACGGGTGAATAAATTGAAAGTATTGAGGGGAGATCTGAAGTTGAATTATATATATATATGATAATTTAAAAAATAAAAAAAGTAGTATAAATATATTTTAAATTTGAATGTATCAAGTATTTAGAGGGATTAAGTTTTTTAATCATTTAATATTAATACATATATTAGTTGTTAATGGTGGTGAATGTTGATAAGTATCACCATTCATTAACATCATTACTTTAAGAAATTTGATCTCTTCATACTTGACAGATCTAGGTTTAAGAGAAATCTATGTTGGTTAAAAAATCAAAGGAGTTTATATAACAAGTGAACATGCCACACAGTGAAAATAGACAATAAATAAAGCTTAAATTGATGATGATGATGATGATTAATGTTCACTAAGACCTAATTGGTTTATCTGACCTTAAGAGGGTAAGTGATTACTTGTGATTATTTAAAATTTTGTTTCTGTACTAGAAAAGCATTAAGAGAAGCTTTACAAGATCATCATACTTTTGTTGAGTTAAGAGATTAAGAAGGTTAGTAATGTGGTCAATATTTTGAAAATAATAAAAAAAGATTGGTTTTAGTATTAATTTAAAATATAAATAAAAAATAAAAAATAAAAACAAAAAGAATGAATAAAATTTACAAAAGTCAAAAACTAATTGTTATTATAAAATCATTAAAATAAAAATATATAAAATTAGTTAAATAAAATGAAAATATCAAATATATTAAAAATGACAACCACTTTTCTCTTTTTTAAATAAAAGTTTTTTTCCAAGGAAAAATTGCTCGATGATATATTTAAAATATAAAATCATTTACAAATACAAGCTCTGTCGAGCCAAAGTCCAGGTGGCGAGAGAAGCACGCTCCTCAAGTCAAGAAGGAAAACACAGCAGGTCTAAACAGAGAACGCCGACCACATCAATAACAGAAAACTCAGATATGCGAACACCCCAACTTTAAGGCAAATTTCCGAAAAAAACGCTGACACACAGCAATCAACAGAAATATGCTGTCCGCGATCAGCAATGGAGAAAGACCAGTCATTTTATAGGAGGGGGAGAAAGTCACAAAGACATTATCCTGGAAAAAAGAGAGAAGCACGAACAGTCAAAAAGAAATCTCCGAGTTAGGATGCTCGCCCACCACCTTCAAAGAGATTTATGTGAGTGATGTTGCTTTCAGATCCATTCTCACAATGGAAAAGCGAAAGTCTCCCGATCACACCGCCGAGGGCTCGCTTGGATAAGGCATCTGCTTCATTATTGAAAGATCTGGAAATATGCCTGTAGCTGATGTCCAAGAACCGAATAGAGAGGGCCTGGATTTTGTCCTTCCAGCCTTCTATGTTTACCGAGCAAAGCGAACTCTTTTGGCTGATCCAGTCGATAACGACCCGCGAGTCACCCAGGACCTGAAGTTGATCGATTGACCAAAAGGAGGCGAGAGCAAGGGATGTCCATAATCCCAAAAGCTCTGCTTTTGTGTTCGTTCCCTCACCACAATTCATGAACCATTTAGTGATTCTCTTTGAATGTGTTCTGAAGATGCCCCCTGCCCCACAACAAAGACCAGTGCTCTCCGCCGCACCGTCGAAACAAGCTAGTGTATATCCCAGAGTCAAAGAGATCTCACATACCTTGGGCGTGAAGGTCTTGATCAAAACCGGTTGCCACTGAAAAGAGGCCCGCACTCTGTGAAAGACCGCCAGAATAGAGGGGATACGGTCTTCAAACGTAGCAGTGTTTCTCTCCTTCCATACCTGCCAGCACATGCAGACCGCCAATGTCGGAGGAGCCGATTTCTGTGTGACCCAGTCAGTAAGGCAGGCCGAAAAAGTGGGGCCTTTCCAGGTCACGGATAAGGAGAAATAATTGATCAGAAGTTTCCAAATCTGTTTTGTAAAGAAGCAATGCACCAAGAGATGGTGTATATCCTCTGAATCCCGTTTGCACAATGAACATATGCCAGGTCCCTCCCAGCCCCTACGTCTGAGCGCCTCCCAAGTGAGAATCCTCTCTCTGCCCGCCAGCCAGGTGAAGATTTTTTGTTTTAACGGGACCTGCCACTTCCAAATAAGGCGATACCACGACCGATCAGTCTCGTCCCCCCACTGTTTTAGATAGGCAGCATATAAATTTTTTACAGTGACAGTGCCCGTGGCATCTCCCCCGGCCCACAACAATAAGTCAGGTTCAGTCGAAAGGGTGATCCCCGCACCTTTAAGGGCCGATGTGTATTGCAGCCATTCTAGGGAAAACGTCCCTTCTAGTAACAGGGAATCGTTGTCCAACCAATCCTCCAGGAGGGATTGGGGACGGGACTGTAGAGAAACTTGTGCCAGGGAGGTGATATGATGATCCTCCAGTCGCGCGCACAACAAGGGAGAGAGGAGAGATCGGTCTCCTATGCCTAGAATCTTATCCCTGCCTATGCGGATGTCTTGTCCAGTACCGGGCTTCCACCGTAACCAATGGAGAATCACCTGTGATGAAGCAACCATCCCTTTCCAAAAAGGGGACGCCCTATGATGCTATAGAGACGGCTTTCTGATCCAGTCGTGAAGTGGTAAGGAGCCCAAGTACTTTGATTTGATGATGCGGCTCCAGATGCTATCGTGGGTGAGGGCTCTCCAGAAAGAGCTGGCCAGGAGAGCTGAGTTAAAGGTGGGAAGATGCTTTAGTCCCCAACCCCCAACCTTACGAGGCTTTGTCAACTCTTGCCAACAACAGAGATGAAAACGGCGCTTGTCTGCATTATCATTCCAAAGGAAGTTGAAGGTGAGTCTCCGAAGAATTAGAAAAAATTTTGCCGGAATCCGCTCCAAAGACATCCAGTAGACAGCTAGGCTTTCTAAAACTAATTTGATCAGTATAAAGCGACCCCCAATCGACAGCCATTTGTTGCACCAGAAGCCAATCTTTTTTTCGAATCGAGTCACAAGCCACTGCCAGTCACAAGGAGAAGAGGATCCCAACCTTAGATGGAGTCCAAGGTATGTAAAACCTTCGCTGAGATTGATAAAAGGAAGAGGAATGGTGTTCTGTAGGTGCTGGAGTTCGGTATCGGAGATGCCCCAAAAGTGGACTGTAGATTTTGTATAGTTCAGGGACAAACCCGAAGCTAGACAAAAAGTTTGTAGCGTATCTTTTAAAACAAGCCATTCTCCATGATCTGCGCTCAAGAGTATAAGAACATCATCACAGAACATAAGGTGGACTAAACTTAAGCAATTTGATATCTTTATACCCGAGAGTAGGTGTTCTTCGACCCTTTTGTGAATAAGTCGACTGAGTCCTTCCAAGATCAGGATAAAAAGATAGGGTGAAAGAGGGCAACCCTGTCGGAGTCCCTTTGAACTCTTAAAGAAATTAGTTGGCTCTCCATTTAATATAACTGCAAAGTTTGGACTGGTAACACAAGAGAGTATCCAATTACTAAATTTCTCACCAAAACCCATGCTGTATAAAATTAATCTCAGAAACTCCCAGTCTACATTGTCAAAAGCTTTTTTGATATCTAATTTCATGACAAGTGCCTTAAGGTTCTTATTCTTGATGCTATGTATGCATTCGTGTGCAGTTGCTATGGCGTCTTGTATTCTTCGACCTTTTATGAAACCCAACTGTTCTGCTGAAATGAAATTTTGAAGAAAAGGCTTCAATCTGTTTGATATCACTTTGGAAATAATCTTATAAGCCAGGTTGCACAGTGAAATTGGCCGGAAATCGCTGAAGGTGTGTGAGTGTTGTAGCTTTGGGATCAAAACAATAAAAGTAGAATTGAGACTCCCAATTACCTTGCCTTTTATGCGAGAATCTTCTATCATCCAGAGAAGGTCCTCTCCCACGAGCTCGAAGAAGTGGAGGAAGAATTCGGACGTCCAGCCGTCCGGGCCAGGGCTCCTTTCTTTCTTAAATTTATGAAGAATAGCTTTTATCTCAGGCAAAGTGACTGGAGCGTTGAGGATGGCGGCATCCTCTTCAGAGACAATTGGGGGGAAGAGGCTGGCAGTGTAGCACTTTTCTGGGAGATTTTGACTGTTCTGTTCATTGTAAATACGCTTGAAGTAGTTGACCGCTTCTTGTTTTAGCTCCTCTTGACCACGGATGATCACGTCCCCCTCGCTTTTAATAGACCAAATGCTCTTTTTTTGTCTATTGTAGCTTGCTACATTATGGAAGAATTTAGTATTTGCATCACCGCAATTTAGCCAAGTGGCACGGCTTTTGAGTCTCCAGGCATTTTCGTTTGAGCGCAAGATTGAGTTTCTACTAATCTCCAGCCCCTTTAAGTTGGCAGTCTCCTCAGCAGTTGGCACGGAAATGGACGCTCCTTTAATGGCTGTAGAAATTGTTGTCTCCAGAGCTATAAGACGGGCCTGTTCTGTTTTTTTCCTTTTATGAAACCACGACCTGGTGGAATCCTTCAAAACTTTCAGCTTCCATACTATTCGGCGTTGTGTATTGTCCTCCGTGAGAAAGCAGGGGTCGTTCCAAACAGTAGCGACCAATACGTTGTAGTCCACCTCCAAGAGCCAATCGTGATTAAATTTGAACGGAACAGGGCAGAAGCGAACTGTAGTCCCCAGCTGGAGAAAGATAGGTGCGTGGTCAGAGATGTAGGGGTGCTCCACCCACGAAAAAGGCAAATCAGAGGCAGTCAAATAGTCTTCAGCAACGAGAAACCTATCGAGCCTCCTAGCTATGGCGTTGGGCCCAGATCGGCCATTACGCCAGGTAGGGTCTAGCTGGTCTGGTAAGACATCCGTCAATTTATTGGAGACAAAAATATTTTTGTAAAATTCTTCGAAAGCCCCCGGCATATAGCCGCCTCCCCAGTTTTCTGAAGCTGATAAAATGATGTTTAGGTCACCACCTGCAATGAGAGAAGAAATGGAAAGGATGCCACTGTCGTTCAGGAGTGACCAGAAACGCTTCCGGTTCGAGCAGGGGCCGTATATGTTTAAAAAAGCTATCTCTCTTGAATCAGCAAGGCAAACACCCCTACAGAGTATACCACCAGGCAAAATGGTCTCATAAATATTTTATGAAAAATCTATATTAAATATTTTAAAATTTATTTTCTATATTTTAATAATAAAATTATTTCAATATGTTTCATTAATAGTTAAAAGTTAATAAATATTAAAATAAAATATATATATATAATTGGTTAAATAAAATGAAAATATCAAATCATATTAAAAATCACAACCACTTTTCTCCTTTTTTAAATAAAAGTTAACGATAAAAATTGTCTCATAAATATTTTAGAAAATTCTATATTAAATGTTTTAAAATTTATTTTCTATATTTTATAAACATCCCAATCCAAGTGGGTTTAATCGTGAATGAAGAGAAGGAGCAAAACGGGCATCAGAGAAAATTCTATATTAAATGTTTTAAAATTTATTTTCTATATTTTAAGAATAAAATTATTTTAAAGTATTTATGTTTCATTGATAATTGTTTTGATTAATTAAAAATAAAAATGAAATAATTTAAATTTTTGAAATTTATTTTTATTGTAAGAAAATCAATTTAATAAATTATTTTTTTATAAATATGGTAAAAAACTATAAACTGAAGAAAGAAAAAAACACCCCGGATGGGTTGACACGCGGCGACGCCTCGTCAGATGGCTCAACATCGAGCCATAGTTTAAATGTTGATGGCCGCCACCCATCCTCTCCGCATTTACGATGGTAGCCGACCATTACAGCCGCTATACGGAGGAGGGACTCCTCCCTCGCGCAAAAGCTCTCTCTCAAACCGCACTCAATATGACAGGGCCTGGACAGCACTGGTTAGCTCTCGTTTTGGACCTCCCCACCGGTTGGGAGCTCTGGTGCAGCTCTGGCTCCCTATCGTCTTGGCTCACTTTCATTTCGGTGCATTCTCTTTGTATTTTTATCCACCCCTCAACAACAATGATTAGGAAGCAAGGCAATCCTCGTTGAGGCTCGGCCTGGTACAACCACAAAGAGCAAAGGCAAAGGAGGAAGAACCTGGAGTGCGCTCTGTCGATGGCGACTTCCATTCTCCGGTAGAGGGCTCGCGCTAACCAATTGGCACTACACGCCATTATTGTTGAGCCTGGGACAGAGCGTAGCATTCATACCATGGCAATTGAGCCTAGAAGCAGTTTGGAGGGAGGTGGTACAGACAAGTTTCCAACTTGCTATGTTGATGAAACATCATACCTGGAGGAATTAGTGACCACCCTAGAACCCCAAGCCATGGCGTCGGATTTACAGGCTGGTAGCGGTCCTAAAGACGAGTCGGAAGACGAATTCCTTGTTTGTATCGTTGAAGAGATACCGTGGACGGGTGACTACAACCCCACCAGCCATGCTAAGAAGGAAATGAATGCTGACGAGGATCGAGACAATGCTTGCGCAAAAAGGAACGTGGACGAGACCAAAGCAGGGATGAAGGAGGATGCGGCCGATGCAAAACTAAATGTGATCGAGGCCAGAGCTGGGATGAGTGTGGAAGTGGGGAACGAATTCTTCGACGACGTAGGTAATCATGACTTGCATGGTCCACTCCTCCGTGCAGAGCATTTGGCTCTGGTGTTCGAACTCAAAGGCCACATGGAAAACCAGGAGCACAAAGCCCTTCTCATGGGACAGTGTTTGGACTTGCTCCTTGATGCATACTCCAACGCTCCAACAAAGAGGAAATTCCCATTCTGTGCCCAACCGTTCGCCATCATAGCTAGGTCCACATGGCAAACAGGCAAGGGTGACAGGTCACCGTGTATCTAAGTTCTCTTATGCTAGTTTGTTTTATGTTTAATCATGTTGTTGCTACATGTAAACTTGAACTATGACCATCTGTCTCGGTTTCCTTCAGGGAGGACAGAGGGCAAAACAGTTTTCCAAACTATGTTAGTTTCCGGTAAAACGACAACATTTTTGGTGACTCAGATCGACTATATCTCTATGTATTTTGTCAATGTTTCTCTATCTTTTTTACTTAACAAAAAAAATGAAAGAAAAAAGCAAAAAATAATAATTTATGAATGAAAAGTATATTCTTTAAAGATTGCAAATAATATAAATTTAAAAATTTAAAACAAATATGTTATTTAAAGTAAGAATTGAATTTCAATTTAAAAAATAATAACATTTTTTTTAAATTATAGAAATTACATTCCATTAATAATTCATTTTTTATTATTAAAATTAAAGTTACAGAAAAATTATAATAGGTTGAAATTGAAATATTTTTGTTTTTATTTATTAATTTTTTTATAATTAAAATGGATAAATATATTTTATTTAAGTATATTATTTAAATATATTTTTTGAAAAAAGAAAACTATTTTTTTTTAATAATAACATTAGAATGTTCAAAAGGGTTGGATTTAATGGTGGAGAGCCATGAGTTTTTCATTATTGACCAAAATTCAATTCTAATAAGTGTCCTTTAAGTCTTATGTATAAAATTTAAGTTAAATGTTAAAAAAAACATATAACTTTATTAAAAATAGGTATACAAGATATTATTCTTTTTGCAAATAATATTTAAGTTAAAACTATCTTTTAATCTTAAAGTATAATTTAACATTGCTTAACATTCCAATTAAATCTAATACTAATTTCATTAATTAAAAGCTATTATTTTTCAAATCTAAAATAAATTAATCATACAAAAGACACATGTCATGGTAGTGAAAATCTAATTCCTTCCTATTACTAATAAATTATTTCAAATAGCCAAATTTCCTTTACACACAATATAAAAATATTAAAATTATATCAACAAAAACTTACTGAAATAATATCAAATAAACTTTCCACACAATATAAAAATTTTAAAATTATATCAACAAAAACTTACTGAAATAATATCAAATAAACTTTCGTACTTAAAACAACTCATCATTACATTTCCCTTATAAAATAGAAAATTTGGTCCTTTGTCAAATCAACTGAAAATATACAGAACCTTCGAAAATTGCAGGGATAAAGTTTATTACACTTTTTTATACATTTTGAGTAGACCTAATAGTTATGAACATTTGTTTCCTCTTAAGAAGTCACAAGTTCAAATCCAAAGAGAGTAGGGTATGTATACTAGACTTTATCAATCAAATCATTGGGGGAAGGGGTCCCTTGTCTCATAAACAAGGAGATCTCATACACCAATTTAGTGTGGCTTAATCATGACCTTAAAAATAGATTATTACTATTATTATTATTATTTAAAATCAATTAATAATATAGATATTACTATTTGAAATCAATTGACAATATAGATAACCTTTGAAAATTGCAGGGATAGAAGTCTATTGCATTCTGTATTAAAAAAATCATTATATTTCAGACTGTATACGAAGATGTAAATATGCAATACTGACCTCCAATCAGAGCCCTTCGATTATTGTCTCCACAACCGTTAGGATCGATACAGACGGATACATCTGAAGAGCAAAAGTTTTACCGAATTAGCCCAATTGAGCAGAAACCATTGCTTTTATTAGAAAACCCATAGCTGCAGTTTGATCCACTTACTTTTTGTGCAGTTTCCTTGTACAGGATTCCAAATATAGTCTCCAATACAGAGACACCTTGATCTTCCAGAATCAGGCAAGCAAACAGAGTTCTGGTCACAATCCGCTTGAGTTTTACAGGAGGGTTCTAACGGTGCAGCCCACTGTATCTCTACTCCATAGCTCCACTGCCTCGCAGGCAACACCGGGTTGAAATTTAGGACACTCGTGTAAGCCCTGCACTCACCGGGGTGTAGCCGTATTCTGTGAGAAGTGGTGGAACTACCCGCTGTAAATGTGCAACAGATACTAGCATTCCTGCACGCCATGGCTGCCCCGGTTTCATTAATATATGTATGACACAAACTGGTCGAGCTACAATTCAATGGTGATGTCAGTATTATAGGATCGCAATTCAAGAGCATAATCGTGTTGGTACTCGTTATATTGAAAGGTAGGCTCTGATTCAATTGCAGTCCCTGGTTATTCATGTCTTCAGTCTGGCAAGAATCGTTAATCAGAGGCGAAGGTTCAATAACCAGCCTCATGGTAGCTGGATTGATACTAAGGATTTTATAAGAGCTCCCATTGACCGATTTGAATTCCAGGTTGTTGGCTGCATTACAGTAAATTCTGTACTCAGGGACACCGCAGCCATCTTGGATGCTAAAAGGGTATGGAACAGAAGTGTTGCCACATTTGGGACAGCTAGGTATAACCCCTGCAACACTCGGGCTGATGTTGAAGGTCATCCAGAGTATCAAGAAAAACACCACAAAACCCCAATGTTTAGTTTTTACCGCTTCATGACTCCCAATCCTACCCGTTTTCAACATGGCCAGAGCCGAGTAAATCGAAAGCAGATGCAGAACTTGGAAATTTTTTGGATGGAAGGCTTCTTTTATGGTTGCTATAGATTGTATACGGAGAAGTGGTTCGCCATAGATAACCTACCAATTCCAATTATATGGCTAGCATAAATGCCGTCTCAGCTTTGTATTCTGAGTGAGCTCACAGCAAAGTCTCTTGGACAACATAATAAAATTGTCTCATTACTGAAAGAAAACAAAAAGACGGTAAGTAGACTTAGTTGACTTGCAGATTACTTAGTTGACTTGCAGATTAACAAGAAAAGACGCGTGTGCCATAGAGAACAGGAGAGACAGACATTTTCACGTGAATGGATGCACCGGAGAGACGGATATATTCACGCCAATGATAATGGGCATTCAATTTACTATTACGAAACTTCCTTTCATCTCGCCAATGATAATGGGCATTCAATTCTATAAAAATATATAGAATTGGTTAAATAAAATGAAAATATCAAATCATATTAGAAATGACAACCACTTTCTTTTCAATAGAAATGACAACCACTTTTTTTTGAAAAGAAAGGTTAACATTAAACATTTTCTCATAAATATTTTAGAAAATTTTATATTAAATGTTTTAAAATTTATTTTCTATATTTTAAGAATAAAGTTATTTTAGGGTATTTATGTGTCATTAATAATTTTTTTAATTAATTAGAAATATAATAAAATAATTATAATTTAAAATTTTGAAATTTATTTTTTATTGTAAAAAAAAATAATTTAATAAAATGTTTTTTTATAAACATGGTAAATATTATAATATAAAAATGATGAAAGACAAAACTAAAAGAGTTTAACTTATGATTGAAAAGTATATTCTTTAGATATGGAAAATAATATAAATTTAAAAATTATATTCTTTAGAGATGGAAAATAATATAAATTTAAAAATTACAATTGAAAAGTATATTCTTTAGATATGGAAAATAATATAAATTTAAAAAATATATTTTTTAGAGATGGAAAATAATATAAATTTAAAAAATACAATAAATATGTTATAAAGTAAGATTTGAATTCCAATTTAAAAAATATATATATTTTTAATTATAGAAATTACA
>CBVK0100603589.1:0-16684 GCA_900067695.1 Picea abies | reverse complement strand
ATTTCCTTGTCATAGGTGGGGTATTTCCAGACAGTATCTAAGAGTGTCTCTCTATGGTATGCTACCAGATGACCATACTGAGTGAGAGCTGCGCCTACAACATAGTTAGATGCATGAGTTTAATATCAAACAATTGTTGCAAATCAGGTAAGGAGAGTATTGGATCTGAGCACAAGCAATGCTTCAGGTCATCAAATGCTCATTGTTGTGCCTTCCCCCACGTGAGATTTGCCTCGCCACTTCCATTGGTCACTTGGCTAAGGGTCCATGCAATATGGGAGAATCCCAACACGAACCTTTGGTAGAAGTTGGCAAGTCCCAAGAAGCTCTAAAGCTCGGTTAGTGTGGTCGGGGCTGGCCAGTCATAGTTGACTTGGATCTTAGCTAGATCCACATGCACCCCATGTTCATCAACAATGTAACATAAGTATTGGACCCTGTTCATGCCAAAGGAGCATTTTTCCAAGTTGGCATATAGCTTGTGTTGCCGCAAAGTGCTCAAAACATGCTAAATATGATGCGTGTGCTCCTCCTAAGTTCTGCTGAAGATGAGGATGTCATCCAGATATACCACCACAAAAGAGTTGGTGACAAGTCTCAATACATCATCCATCAACCTAATGAAAGTTGCTAGTGCATTTTTTAGGCCAAAGGGCATGACTAACCATTCAAAGAGACCTTCTTTAGATTTGAAATCTCTCTTTCATATATTAGTCCGTTTGATGGGAACTTGGTGGTAGCTAGAATTTAGGTCAATCTTTCTGATGAACTTGGCCCTCTTGAGTTGGTCAAGAAGGTCATCAATTCGGGGAATTGGGTACCGATTCCTGACTGTGATTTTGTTTAATGCTCTGTAATCAATGCAGAGCCACCAAGTCCCATATTTCTTCTGCACTAGTACAATCAACCTTTTGCAAGGGGAGGATATTGGTATGATGTGCCCCTTTTGAAGCAACTCTTGGATATGATGCTTGATTTTGTCATTTTTCATCAGCAAGCGACGATAAATTGGTCTAGTAGGCAGAGGTGCACCGAGGGTTAGATCAATTGGATGCTTGACTTGGCAGTGTGTCGGTACCCCGGTAGGTGAGGAGAAGATGTCTCTATACTCTTTCACGATTTCGTCCACTTTCTTCTGTTGTAAAGAGAGACTCTGTCTAGAGGTCACAGATGTGGCGACGACCTTCTGCTTACTGTGAGTATGAATCACAAAGAAGACGAACTTCCCGGTCTGTGAAATGACCTTACTGCATTGCTTAGCAAAGATTAAAGAAATAGTGGTAGGCAACACTACCTCTGGTATCCTGTACAATTGTCTACCCAAAGTAATAATAACACTGCGGGGTCTAGACTCATACACAATATGAGGCTTCCACAAATATGGTTGTCCTAAAAGAACATCACAAACTTCAAGGAGATCAATATCACACAATACCTCATCTTTGAAAGGCTTGATGTCGTAGGGCAGACAACATTGTTAGCTGACACAAATATCTCTTCCTCGACGAAGCCAGCCGATGGTGTAGGGTTGTGGGTGCGGTGTCATCGATAGGTCCAATCACTTGATGACCTCTGCTGAGATCAGGTTCTTCTCACTATCGCTATCAACAATGAAATGGAGCAGAGCCCCCTTTACCCACATCTGTGAGTGAAAGAAGCGTTCCCCTTCCTCTAGTTCTTCTGGTTCGCTTAGCTGGACTTTGGTGGAACATGTCGCTTCCACAAATATGGTTGTCCTAAAAGAACATCACAAACTTCAAGGGGAGCAATATCACAAAATACCTCATCTTTGAAGGGCTTGATGCCATAGGGCAGGTGACATTGTTGGTTGATGTGGGGATATCTTCCTTGGCAAAGCCAACCGATGGTGTAGGGCTGTGGGTGTGGTATCATCGATAGGTCCAACCACTTGACGACCTCTGATGAGATCAGGTTCTTTTTACTTCCACTATCGACAATGAAATGAAGTGGAGCCCCCTTTACTCACATTTGTGAGTGAAATAGGCATTCCCCTTCCTATGGTTCTTCTAGTTCGCTTGGCTGGAATTCGGTGGCAGGGATAGTGGCCCTGAGTTTGACATCGATAATCCACTTCCCTCCTTCTAGATTTGATTCGGTGTCAGAATCTTCCTCTGACTTAGAAACTTTCAGCTCGGCCACCAGTCACTGCTTGGAGAAACATTCTTTGTTATTGTGCCAAAGGATTTTATGGTATTCACACCACTTTCCCATGTCCTTCTTCGACTTCTCATTACCCTTCTTGTGTTGCAGATTGGACTGGTTTTCCTGAGAGTGGCTATCTTTTCTATGTCCCTTGTTTTCTGGGTTGAGGTCGCCTTTTCCCTGCTTCAGCTGTGAGGAGTTTGCAGATCCAAACTCTCGCCTCTTCTGCTTAAATTTATGCTCGATCTTGACATCATATCTATAATCCGTACCTAATGATGTAGTTTCCATAAAATTCATTTCCGTTTGAATGTATCTATGCAGACAACCGCAATATTTGAGAACCAGATGTTGTTAAGAGTCTTTGATAGCCAATTTAGTGTGCAAGGTATGGAAAATATTGGTGAAATCTGGTAATGTCTGGTCCCTTTCCTAATGCAGGGTGGTCCATCTTGTGTACTGGTCCTTGTAGCTTCCAACAAGGTAGTACTTTTATTTAATGGCATCCCTGAAGGAATCCCATGTGGGTATGACCACAAATATTGTATATTTCTCTATGGCCCTTTGCTTAGAGTAAGTATCCCACTAGTCCTTAACATGGGGAACGACCTTGAGGAGTGCAAAAGTAATATTTTCCCTATCAGACAAATTGTGGACCGAAAAATGCACTTCGAGAAGATTCAACCATTTATCTATAGTATATGCATCTATCAGTCCTTCAAATAATGGAATATCAAAATTTACTTGTAAGTTGGTTTGATGGGAACCTGGTGGTAGCTAGACTTTAGGTCAATATTGCTGAATAACTTTTCCCCCTTGAGTTGGTCAAGAAGATCATCAATTCGGGGAATTGGGTACCGATTCCAGACTATGATTTTGTTTAATGCTTTGTAATCAATACAGAGCCTCCAAGTCCCATCTTTCTTCTACACTAGCACAATTAGGCTTCCACAAGGGGAGGAGTTGGGCTGGATGTGCCCATTTTGATGTAGCTCTTGGATCTAGCTCTTGATTTCATCATTTTCCATCAACAAATGACAATAGACTGGTCCATTAGGAAGCAGTGCATCGGGGGTTAGATCAATTGGATTCTTGACTTGATAGTGCATCAATACCCTGGTGGGTGAGGAGAAGATGTCTATGTACTCTTCCATGATCCCATCCAGTTTCTTCTTCTACAAAGAGAGGCTCTGTGTAGAGGTCACATATGTGGTGGTGACCTTTTTCTTACTAAGAGCATGGATCACAAAGAAGATGAACTTCCCAGTTTGTGAAATGACCTTATTGTATTTCTTAGCAGAGATTAAAGAAATAGCGGTAGGCGGTGCTACCTCTGGAATCCTATACAACTTTCAATCCAAAGTAATAATAACACTGCAGGGTCTAGACTCATAAAAAACATGTCGCTTCCACAAATATGGCTAGCCTAAAATAACATCACAAACTTCAAGGGGAGAAGGGGAGAAATATCACACAATACCTCATCTTTGAAGGGCTTGATGTTATAGGGATTATGACACTATTGGATGACGCGAAGATCCCATCCTTGGTGATGCCAATTGATGGTGTAGGGTTGCGAGTGTAGTGCTATCAGAAGGTCTAGTTGCTTGATGAACTCTACTGAAATAAGGTTCTTCTGATTTCCTCTATCGACAATGAAATGCAACCGAGTCCCCTTTACCCACATATGTGTGTGAACGAGTCATTCCCCTTCCTCTCGTTCTTTTGATTCGCTTGGTTGGACTTTGGTGGTAGTGACAATGGAAATGGGTTCGACATCGATGATCTGCTTCACATTTTCTGGATTTGATTGATAGTCAGAATCTGCCTCTGACTCATAATATTTTAGGTCAGCCACCAATGACTTCTTGGAGAAACATTGTTTGGTGTTGTGCTAAGGGATTTTATGGTATTCACACGATTTTCCCATGTCCTTCTTTGACTTCTCATTACCCTTCTTTGGTTGCAACTTGGACGAGTTATCCTGAGAGTGACCACCTTTTCTCTATCCCCTTTTTTCTGGGTTGGGGCCACCCTTTCCGTACTTCGGCTGTGAGGAGTTTGCAAATCCAAAATCTCACCTCTTTTGCTTAAAGTTTTGCTCGATCTTAACAACATATCTATAAGCCGCACATAATGATGCAATGTCCAGAAACTCCATTTCTATTTGAATGTATCTATACAAACAACCGCAGTATTTGAGCACTAGATGTTGTTCAGAGTCTTTGATACCCAATTTGGTGTGCAATGTATGGAAAATATTGGTGAAATCTAGTACTATTTGGTCCCTTTCCTGACGCAACATAGTACATCTTATGTATTGGTCCTCATAGCTTCCAATAGGGAAGTGTTGTTCTTTAATGGAATCCCTAAAGGAATCCCATGTGGGGGCGACCACAAATATTGTATATTCATCTATGGCCCTTTTCTTAGAGTAAGTATCCCACTAGTCCTTAACATGGGGGATGGCCTTGAGGAATGCAAAAGTAATATTTTCCCTTTTGGAAAAAGTGTGGATCAAAAAATAACCTTCGAGCATATTCAACCATTTATCTCTAGTATATGCATCTATCAGTCCTTCAAATAATGGAATATCAAAATTTACTTGTACCTTGAAGGGGGTTGCATGGCTGCTTGATGAAGATCTGTCTCCTGTGAGAAGCTACCGAAGGATCTGTGCAAAGTTGTCGATCATTTCGTTCCTTTGTCATGCAAGGGATTCCTCAAGCAACAGTTTAAAAGGATTTCCTGCTCCATCATATGTCATCTCGTCCCCCATGACTTTTTGTCGGGCTTGACACGACTGATCTTGCAAAGGCTTGGATGGTTCGAGTCCCAACTTCTTGTACCTAGATCTTACTAGGGACATGCACAAAGAAAAATAAATGAAGAGTAGACCGCTCTGATACCACTAATCTAGATCTATGAGAGGAAAGAAATAAATAACAGACTGAACATAATAACACAGAGATACTAAGAACAACAATAGATATCCAATGAATAATAACTTCTATTGAATAAATAAAATAGGCTGAAAATGTAAAACTTCAGAACTGAAAACAAGTTTCTCAAATGGTGGTAGCTATCTCTGAGAGTGGCTGCTACGTGCATTCGTCTGAGTAGAATGATTACAATGAGGTTCCAGAGGCCTTTTTAACATTACTCAAGAATGTTAAAACCCTAGACATCTAAAAAACTAGCCCTAGGAGATGAAACACCAAAAGTTATGTGGGCCCCGATGGGTAAGTTGGTACCTCAACTTCCCAGGGTCGTAACTTTTGCATATGACCTTCGTTTTAGGCACATGACAGCCTGTTGGAAAGGTCTTTTCGAGAACTACATATTATGTTATCAAACTTTGACTACATATACAGTTTTATTGTGGCAAGAAAAAACGACATTGTTTAGGGCCCCAAAACGACCCTGGAAGTACAAAAAGATGCACTGACATGAAAAATTCCAAAATAATCTAGTTGGATTAGGTGGGAAACCACTAATCTCCACTTGGCAGTTTTGTAGGGCTTTAGAAAACCCTGAAAGTGTAGAACCCACAATTACAAAGAATTATAGAAGAACATGCTAAACTAAAACTTTCAAAATGAGCTAGTTGGAATAGGTTGGTGGCCACCAATATCCACCTGGATCATGCTTGGAGGAGCCGAGCCATTCAAGAATGATGATAAATTGGTGAAGATTCTCTTGGTCCCATCGTTGGTCTGGATGAGCAGAGCAGGGATCCATCAACCAATCCAATTTTGTCTCCATCAACTCTTGTTTGATTTTCATTTTGGCACTATCCCTCCCCAGTTTGAAGATGAGTTGAAGTTATTCATTCGATAATCTACTCGGGGAAGGAAAATTCTCTTGCAAATGCAAACTATTACCTTCCTCAGAGCCAAGTAGGGTCAGTGCAAGGATCAGAGGAGGAGGAGAAGAGCTTTGTTTCCATGCATCAACAAATGTACCAATATAATTGCCAATCAAATAACCCATACCTTTTGGGGTTTCCTCCAATTCAATTGGGAAACCCTAGGATTCTTTTGGAGGAGGCAGGGCAGATGAACCAACTAAAGAGGCGGGGGGTGGGGAAAACAAACTAGGTGCCACAATGGAGGAGTCTAGTTTTTGGGAATCACTGCTAGCTAGAATTTTTAAAGGTGAAGTACTCTGTCGATGACCTCTAAGACCATAAAAGAACCCACCTGCTCGTTTAAGCTTGCCATGCTCACAAGCCATGCTTTCAAGGAAGTAGAGATGGGTTGCAAGCTTGGGGAGAAGAAAATGATGCAATAGAGAAGAATTATGGAGCACGATGGGAGAGAAAATAATAGTGATAGGAGCAATGAGGGCCAGCATGTATAAACCATACCTAGAATTTAGAGTCCCCATGAGGTTGTCCGAGTCCTAAACTAAAGCCATCAATATGTTGTACCTTGCCATCCTTGAATGCATATCACACCCACATGAAATTACAAACATCATATCCTCTAGAGGTCGAATTCGGAAGGACAACTCAAGTGGGAGTAAATGAGCTATTCCATACCACAACCTCAAAAGAATTAACGAGCGTTGATGGATGCCACATGTCCTCACCCTGGGCATACATAGGGATTTCGAAGTAACACTCCATCTAGGACTAAAATATTGAATATGAAACACCTCACTTAGTGCTAGTATTTTTCTTGAAAACAAATATGTAAAATACGTAGTATAAAATAATAATACATACATCTTGCTTCAACTTTCACATGCCTACCTAAGATTGCTTCCAAAATGTAACATTAATAATGTTTTTTCCTTAAATATAAAATCTACACTACATATTTAATTGACGTCACAATGACACATTAAATATCGTTTCTTATAAATTATTATTCATGCATATAATATGGTGTCAATTTTATTTAGTGTTATAAAATCTTATTTTAAAAAATCAATAACACAATAATTATAATACAACTTTTAAATATAAAACCTTTCCTCATGCATATAATATGCTCTCAATTTTATTTAGTGTTATAAAATCTTATTTTAAAAAATCAATAACACAATAATTATAATACAACTTTTAAATATAAAACCTTTCCTCATTTATATATTGAGTATTAATTATAAAAATAATTCTTATATAGGTTTATGTAACATATATAAATGTTGACATCTTATTTTACATAATTCCTAAGTATTATATTTAAACATTAAACATAAGCATACAACCAACTATTTTTTAATTGATTCTTATGCAGTGACTAAATGCAAATGCAATTATGCAACCATAAGACATATGATTTGTGAATTGAATTACGACAATAATGATGTGCCATCATTGAGCATTTATGGACTTATTCTATAACTTAGAAATGATAGGTATTTATCCTTCCACACATTACGTATTCTAAAATCAAACCATTAGTGCTCTTACCAATATCAGATTTTTGGGAGAAATAGAATCGTAATTCTTGTTTAAATTAGAAAGTATGATGATAATGGATATGACAAAGAATCTATTCATATTTATTAGTCCCTGCCCTTGGGGCTGTAGGGATTATAGTAATCAGTTCACCCTTTTTTTCTATAAATCTTGCACGCAAATCAATGCATTCTTATTGTTTTAACTTAAGTTTTTTTTACACATTCATAAATTTTGGCTTTTGTATTTCATTTTGGAGTTCTTATTTGGCCTCATATGGAGCAGGAGTTAGGGTAAGTTTAAAATAATTTAGAGAGTTTCAATTTTAAATGAACTAATATTATTTTTAGGTTTGGTATTAGTTTTAAACATTTTATGTTATTTTTTAAATAATTTTATTTATATATTTTTAGGTGATCCTCCTTTCAATAATTACATTTCACATGGAGTGCATGTAGAGCGATTTTATATCCATTTGAAACCACAGATGGAACATGGAGCATTTATCTAGAGTTTAAGTAGTTTGAGAAGAACCTCACTCCCACTGGAGCATCTATCTAGAGCCACAGATAGAGCATTGAGCATCTATCTAGAGCCTAAGTAGTTTGAGAAGAACCTCACTCCCCAAAGCATCCAAAATGATGGAACATTGTCTTTGCAACTGCAGGAGAACACCTCTGCATTCTCGACAGCGATGGTGGACGAACAACTGTAGGAGCACACTTCTACATTCTTGACAACTATGGTGGATGGGAAAACCCGCCCAATATTAGGCTATCTTCTCACCTACAAAAATGGTGGATAAGATTATAATATTTCGTGGAGCATTGGTGAACTTGAGCAAGCGATGATTCCTCTATGGTAAACCTCAAACTTTTAAGATTAAAAAGTTGATTCCTCTATCTATAAACCTCTAACTTTTAAGATTAAAAATTTGAAGAAAACATTCTCTCTTGATTCTTACTTGTACATTGTTTGAATATATGATCAAACTCAGAATAATAGCTTGAGACATGTAGAAAAGAGAACCCAAACCTGATAGCTGGAGAAAGAGAACCAAAAATTGATTGTTGGAGCCCTATAGCAAATGAACATGGGGCAATATTGTTAGTTCTTCTAAGTCTATGTAAAAGACTACTAAAAATCTATTTATTTTAATTTCTAAAGCTATATAAAAGACTACTGAAAATATATTTATTTCAATTTCATGAATTGTTTAGTATTACTCTTGATTTTTGTAGAGAAGAAGCATGATTTGGGTACATACTATATACCCTTTTCCCATATATGTCTCAATATAATATCTTAACATTAATCCCATTTTATTATAAAGATGATTGCATATGCACTGAGCATGTGCAATGTTCCTATGCACATAGGGATAAAGGGTTTGTTGATCTCTGAATTTCTATACTTCTTTTTCTATAAGATGTAATTTTGTAATGTTTTTTTAGAAATTGATTGGAATTCAGTCACATACATTTAATTTCAAGAGAAATATGACAAGAAAAGGTCATTGACTTACCATTGTATTGACTGCCAGTCTGGTGAAACTCCCACATCTGCTATTGTACACCATAACCCAAGGCTTCTCTGTAGTATTCTTAAGCTACCAAAGACCTCCTCCACTTTGATAAGCTACCAAAGACCTCCTCCACTTTGATTTTCTACAGACTCCTTTATTTGAGAAGTTGTAGGAAGAAAATAGACATTGAAATTTACAATAGAATTTCAATTTTCAAAACAATGCTCATGCACCCATGGACTAACAGGACCAGTGGTCTTCACCATGGCACTGTAGGATATTAAATTGAGAAATTACATTGTCCTGAAAAATGACAAAATCATCATCCTTACTTCATCACTTTATGATATAGAAAATGGATTATTTGTCGTTCAGCAAGCAATGTTCAATGATTGTATGTATTTTTTTCTTTCCTAACACTGGTTTTTCATTATTGAATAAATAAATAAAATGTCTTTAATCAAATTTCATTAATGATGTTTTTATTATTAAATGAATACATAAAAAGTATCTAATCAATTTTCCTTCTTATAATTTATTAATTTATTTATGTAATTGTAATTTATTAATTTATTTATGTAATTGAATAATGTTTATTTTTAAATAATAATAAATATCATTGTCTTACAAAAATTTCTATTTGAGCAGTATAATATTGTAATACAATCCCAAAAAACATATTAAAACTTTTGATAAAAGAATATTATTATTTAAATCAAAACCCTATTATTATCTATCCAAAATTTTATCTAAAATATTAGTATATTCATATTGTCAAAGACACTAACTTGTCGCATAATTTTTTTTTATCTAGATAAAATATAAATATATTCATATTGTGAAAGAAACTAACTGTCGCATAATAATTTTTTATCTCAAATATAGATATATTGTTAAAGAAACTAATTTCCCCATAAGAAATATACCTTGGTAAAACAATTAAAAAACAGGTTCATACAAGACTTTCTCTATCATCTTAGTTTCAAAATTTAACCTGGTAAAAAATTTAAAAACACGTTCATGCAATATAACCTGGTAAAAAAATTAAAAAACACGTTCATACAAGACTTTCCATGTCATCTTAGTTTCAAAGTTGAACCTGGTGAATAATTTATCGCTATAAGTTATTCAAACCACGGTTGTTGGTGATTATTCTAATTTCATGTAGGTGTAATATCCTATAAAATAGTATACCATGCTCTCCCAACTTGGAGACATGGTTTGTTTTCTATGCTTAAATAGTTGAATATAATAGTTTTGGAAATGTCTATAACAAAGGCATAAATTTACTGTAACATACACAACTCTTTTAATGGGATACATGACTACTAAATCAACTAACTTATTAATTAAAATGAGGAAATATACACAATATGAGATAGAAGCTCATGCAATTATCAATAATAATTAAACTCATGAATGTAAACAATTAAACACACATAACAACATTTATACATCTAAAATATAGAGTAAATACAATATTCAATCATAGTATTATAATTATAAATGACACAATGTTCAAAACTCTTATCTTTCAATTTTTTTTTTACACAACCAACTATAGATGTCAAATGTTCCTCACAACCATAGACAATAATGAGTCACCCTGAAGTTGGGGATATGAGTCCACAAGGAGAGACAATCTCCTACTGGTGTCGAGAGTCCTTGTAACATCTCAAAACTCACTAAAACACAATGATGTGACTCTTACAAAAATTTCAATAGCCCGAATCTCTTCCCCATCAATTTGCACAACCCAAGGGATGATAATTCCTTCTCTGCATCGCAATCCCTTAGACAATCTCCATCCCCTCTAGGACTCCAACACAAACCGTCCAAGAATCTCACTACTTGGGGATCCAAGAAATCAAGCTACAACATGAGTTCTCACATAACATTTACAAATGATATTCATATAATTTCTCACCATAAATCACTTACTTCCATGGTGATATTCATATAATTTCTCACCATAAATCACTTACTTCCATGGAAACCCCACTCTTGGCATAATTACCAACTTCAATAAGCTATCTTCAATACTCACTATGGCTTCCTACTATTTCCCAACACTAAACTATGTTTTTTCCTTACTTCTTGCTAACTGTAAAAAATGCTCTCTCTTCTACTTGAATTTCTTTTTTCCTTCTTTTACCATGCTTGCTTGACCCTCACACTTCCCCCCAAAATGATTACACTCAACCCATGTTGTCATAATTGAGCGTGCTAACTTTTTCACGTAACCTCTTATATGAATTCAATGATTGAGTGTGTAGTAAGTCAAGAGGTTAAATAACTACTTGACAAATTGATTAATGAAGGTGGCTTAAGACCCAAGGCATGTGGAAACCCCTCAAAATCCCCATTAAGCCCCTTCTATTGTAGAATCATAGCTTCCCATTACTCTAGTCCTTACCTGTCCGTAGTCGACGATGTATTTCATTTTATTAATTTTCAATGTAAAATGTTTGTAATGTACCCAACCTGCTAAAAAACGATTAAAAATGCCCTAACACAAACAAAAATCAACAAAGGACGAGCAGGCCCATACAATTTCTCATGAACTTACCAACAATTTTAAACCATGAATGCATGCTATTTACACATACTAAAAAATATTCCAATAAACATTACGTAGTGGAAATGATCCTAGAAAACATAACAAAAACTTATGTTTTAATCGGGAAACCAATTGGCTATGTATGAAGGATGTTCCTCCCAACCATAGGCTTGTTGTTCCATTACTCTAAAAAAAATCCACCCCTGAGCTGGGGCTATGAGTCCACAAAGAGGTGTGCTCCTCTTGGTTGTCCACTCTCCACACTCAACAACACAAAACCCATGTTTCCAACTCCAACAACAATTCCAATCCACCAACTCTCTTTTCTCCCAACCCGCACAACCCGATGAATGCTATCCCCTTCTCTACCACACAATCCCTTGGGCTATCCCATTTCCCTCTAGGGATCTAGTGTACACAGTTGGATAGGAATCTCTTAGCTAAGGGCTCCAATAACTCTCAGTTGTTACTTTAGAGTGCTTGCAACATCCTTCTCAAGGCTCTTGAGCCATTTCCTCAACAAGAAATGCATTTATAGGTAGACACCCTAGTTCTTGGCATAAAACTTATCACATTCATGGATATTCTCAAACACAACATAGCTGGTGCTCTTTTATATTACCCAACTTCCCACTTGCTACCCAAAACATGCTTGTAAAAAAATATACCAAAAATTTACTTGAATTTCCTTTTCTTCTCATGCAAGCTTGACTTTCACATTTCCAAAAAGTGGTTGTACTCATCTCATGTTTTCATAAATTAGTGAGAAGAATTTTCCCACCAACCACTCTTACATCATTTAATAGCTATTAGGATATTTCAAAGGAGGTAAACATTACTATGAAAGTGCTTGGATTAATAGAAGTGGGAAAAACCTTGGACCCCCTTTAACTCCCTCTCTTGTGGAATCATAGCCCCCCATCATTATTGTCACTCTCATATTGTAACCAACAATTTATTTTTATTAACGATTGCAATGCACATTTTTACATAGCTCGACCCTTGGCCATATCAATAGAAGTGGGAAAAACCTTGGACCCCCTTTAACTCCCTCTCTTGTGGAATCATAGCCCCCCATCATTATTGTCACTCTCATATTGTAACCAACAATTTATTTTTATTAACGATTGCAATGCACATTTTTACATAGCTCGACCCTTGGCCATATCGATCCATACATTCTCTCTGGCCTAAAACATATCAACTCAACAACTTAAATTGCATTTTCACAATTACATTATAATTTATGGGAATTAAAACTAAGAATGTTACATTCCCCTCCCCCTTATTTTTTCACTTTCCTTAGAGCACTATGCCATCTATATGTATATATATATTACAATGTCAGGTTTTTCAACTTAATATCACATAGGCACTCTAGCCCAAAACATACATGTTAAAATTTTATTAGCCAAAGATAACTAGAGAAAGATTTTGGATTCTAAAGGGATCTCTAGTTTTTTGACTAACCTCCACCACCAAACTTTTTCTCCTACCTAGTATTCTTTCCAAGTAACCATTTTTTTTTGTATACTCCCTTGTGCCTTGAGTTTTTGACCATTTGATTCTCTCTTCCCACTTTGATAAATTTATAGCACTGTGATTCAATACATTCACCTATTCAGACCATTCCTATACTTTTTTTAACTGTGACTCCAAGACGTCTACTTATTTCCAACCATTTCTTCCAATAGGATTAGATACATCCTCCAAATAGAAACACCCCATATAACACAGGTCACTGAGAAGGTTTTTGAATAAAGTCTATATGTTCCTTTATAGCTAATACAATGATCTTCCCCAATTATCACACTATTTCTCCTTCCTACATTCCAAGTTTCCCATTTTCCAACTATAGAGAAGGCCATAATTAGAGCTTTCTAGATAAATGAAGCTTCCTGAACCTTTATCCTCTCCAACATAAACCATTATTCAAATTATTTTCCTTTTAGTTATTTAATTTCATCGCTTTCCCCATAGTCATTCATTATAGATTAATCTCCACAAGATTTTTGTAGCTAATGCCATACCAAATGCATCAATATTCTTCAACCTCAAACCTCTTGCTTACTTCAAAGTTGTCACTCTTGTCCATTTTACCAAAGGATTCCTTCCTTTTCCCTTTTCCGTGTCCATAAAAAGATAAAACACTTTTTTCTAATTTTATTTAGAATACCTTTCAAAATGTGTGCAATAGACATCCAATACACATTAACACTTTCTAAAGTAGCCTTAACCAATACTTGTCTACCACCTTGCGAAACATATATACTTTATTACTTGTTCTAGATTTGAGTGATTCACAAGAATCATATTTCTTGTTTGTGTCGTCACCTCTTTTTCTTATTCATTGAATAGAATTGAGGATTTCACCATATTGACCTCCATGCCTATCACTTGGAAATAAATGTATATGTCCATAATATCCTTTATGATTCTCAATTCCACTAATATCATATACAAAGAGAAAAATTGTGATAACTATTGACTCAAAAAAATTTATCCCTTTAATTACCCCCTCCTTCTTACATGATTTATTAACTTACTTATCCTTTCATTATCTTCCCTATAGCTCTAGATTTCTCTCTGAGGCTTCTCATAGTCTCAACCAACTCTATAGGTTATTCTCTGCCTCTTCTTCCATTGGACTTTGTCTTAGCATTTCCCATGCTGACATGTAGACCTATGATTTCTTTTCCATGACATGTAGAACTATGATTTCTTTTCCATGATTGTAGGACATGCAAACATCCTCCATATCTCTAATTCTCATATGGGAACAAAAATTGTTTTCCTGTACCTCTAATTCTACAAGAAGTGTGTATGTAATAATTATTGTTAGAACATGCATACAACAAAACATTTCATTAATTAGATTACATGTTATTAGTCATCTCAATTTAAGAATAACACAATACACTAAGTCAAAATATGATTATTTTGACACATTCCTCTCTAAAACAAATCTCCAATGGCTATACTCATGTCTCATTTTGAATTCCGAGCTAAAAGTTACAATGTTCTCAAGTTGCAATTTCCACTCATTGCTTTAAGTGTTATAATTTATTTTCTTTGAATTTCTAAAAACTAGCTAAATGTGAGGTTGAAAGTGTCATTTCCTAATCATTATAAGTTTCCAATTGAATTTTCATTTTACTTAGTGAATGAATGGAGGTGAACATTTTAGTTAAATCTTGGCAAGCATAGTTTGATGCTTGTATTTTTTTTAATCGTTCCTTTGTGATATACTCTTCTTATCTGATTTTCTCTTTGTATATCGATTCAAAGTCTCGAAACATGGAAGATAGAGACTTAATGAAGTATTAATAATCTAATGGGAAAATGAATAAGTACATGCCAAATTGATTTCGTTATGTTAACTTGAAGGTTAAATTTTTTAATATAACTTCAATTATTGAAGTTTTATTTTTTAATCAAAACTTCATTATTGAAGGATTAATTTCTTCTAAAAACTTGTTGAAGGGTGTGAAAAATAGAGGCACATCAGCACTCAAGGTTCGTCATTTACAGGCGCTCGACGCCAAAACAAAACACCCAAAGAATTTGCCGAATCGCGAAATCGCGAGAAGGATGTGGGCCCAGCTCTTTCGGGGTTTCGGGTATCGACGTTTACAAACACTCGATACAAAAACAAAATGCAAAGAGAATTGCCGATTTGTGAAATGAAATCAAGCCGTGGGCCCAGGCAAATCAGAGTTCGAGGTTTGGGGTTTGCCAACACCCGATGCAAAAGCAAAACGAAACAAGAAATGTCGAATTGCGAAATACATACAGATTTTGCGGCCCACCACTTTTGGGTTCAGAGTTATTGGTAAAACAAAAAGAACTCTGTGGGAATTTAACAGGTAAACTCCGAATAAATATAAGATCGGGTCCGCAATTAGTAAAATCAAAATAATTACTACGTTAAATCAAATTGAAAGCAATATAAATAATTCGATCAAGGAATGAAATGAGTTTACAAACTCAATAACGGGAAATCATAAATGCATAATCCATAGAGAGAATTCAAAAATTACTTCTATTCAAAAATGTGATTCTTCAGATCACCAGCCTATTACAATCCGTTCTTCATTTATTTATACTAACACCAATTTCCCCTACGATTTTAGAAACGATAAAATTTAATGAAGTCGGTGATAGAATTCCATTGCCTTCAAGTCTTGAAGGGTCAAAATGGCCACCGATCCGCCACTATCCAGGCAGTGAAATGATTAATCTTTGATATACTCCCTCTTAATCATTTCAAAAATAGAAACAAAATTGTTGTAAACAATGCATTACAGCTTACAGGCCCCAATATTTTTTCTATGAATTTTGAACAATTCATTTCCCAAAGGTTTCGTAAATATGTCTGCAAATTGTTCTTCAGATCTATAGAATTGAACAAAAATTTCTTTGCCATTTACCAGTTCATGAATGAAATGATACCTCGTATCAATGTGCTTACTCTGTTTGTGAAAGACATGATTCTTTGAGACTGCAATAGCAGATTTATTGTCACAAATAATTTGGGTTGCATCATTCTGGTCATGCAACAATTCATTCAAGACCCTTCTCATCCACACAGCTTGACATGGTCATGCAACAATTCATTCAAGACCCTTCTCATCCACACAGCTTGACATGCAACTGCAGCTGTTGCAACATATTCTGCCTCAGTGGAAGATAGAGTCACAATGGGTTTTTTCTTTGATGCCCATGCGACCGCTCCAGATCCAAGACTGAACACATACCCATATGTGCTTTTTCTGTCATCAATGGAACCTACAAAATCACTATCAGTATATCCGATCAGCTCAAAGTTTAAACTGGATGTGTATCGAATACCAAAGTCAGTTGTTCCAGCAACATATCTCAGGATCCTCTTTCCTGCTTGCTAATGAGAACTCTTTGGAGTCTCCATGAATCTGGAAATCAAACTCACAGCAAACATAATTTCAAGTATGGTTGATGTTAAGTACATAAGGCTTCCAACCAGCCTCTTATACAGAGTTGGATCAAC
>CBVK0100603588.1:0-16684 GCA_900067695.1 Picea abies | reverse complement strand
AGATCAATGTTGGAAACTATTTCCCCTATATTTCCTAGCTTGTCTTTCACCTCTTTAATACGACCAAAAAAAGAACTAATAAACTTATTTCCATCCATCTTAATGCCTAGCAATTTAGTTTTCAGGAACAAAATGCGATTCGTATTGCTAGTTTCATACAACGCTTTAAGCATTGTCTACGTTTCAACAAAAGTTTTAGCTTCTCTAATATGTCAAATTATGCTATCTTTAAGAGACATACGCAACAATACCTTGGCCTTGTTTTCGCACTTATCTCAATCTTGGATCTATGTTGTAGTCACACCTGCAACTACATTAGGTTTCGCTTCATCTCCCTTCACAATGGTCCAAACACCGTACCCTTCCATCAGGGTCTGCATCTTGAATTTGCAATTAATAAAATTCGAGACATCTAATTTGTTGGCTTCATTGAGGTAGGTCTCTACTAGAGGATTCACCATCTTTGCAAGTGTCTTCTCATCCAACACAATGGATCCTTGTATCATCAAACACACTTCAATCCCAAAGGCAGTGAATCACCAATAATATGCAAATTTCATCAATTTCCTCTTGCTGAGCAGTCTATTTCTCTGCTTTTGGATCCACCAATCCGACTCTACCTAGACTCTCCAATGAATCTCCTGATTTACGCACGCAAATCTTAGCCTCTTCGATCTCCAGTTAGAATTGCAGATTTAAAGAAGTTTTACTCTCTGCAACACGAGATCCTCACGAATTACGAACATTCAAAAGAGTCTTGAAGAAATAGTTTGAGAAAAGGCAAATTTTGGAAACAAATGATCGATGCCCAACACAAGTGATCTTCCACTACGAGGAGAAGTCTCCTTTAACCAACAAAATCATGCCTCCTTTCTACTGTAATAACGCGCTTCTTCTTTCAGAAATAACAGTTTGGATTTGATAAATGCTTAAAGTAAACCCCGCATTAAGCTTCTACAGATCCAGAAAAAATCTTCTCGCAGTGTGATTCGAACCTCAGATTGGTCGTGATTTTGCCTCAGAAAAATCTTAAGGAGTCAAAGATTTATACCTTGTAAAATCTCGAGGAATCTTTTCTTTGCATGGCGGACCAATACACAGTCGCACAGTCACGGATCCCAATACGCTTCCCTTCCCTCACGCTTTCACAATTTTCAGAAAATTAGGAGATACATGGTCGGCGCTCTCTGGACTCACGAAAGGGAGCGCTACGCTCCATTAATATGGCACGGGGAGCGCGGGTCTGAGCGTGTAACAGGTTAGGAGAGTGAAAGGGGGAGCGCAAGCGCCCTAGCGCTCTCAGATAGATAGACAGGGAGTGCGAGGAGTCTGATTTTTTAATTTCACAAGTGTGGGGCATCGACACTCGTCTAATTTCACAAGTGTGCGGGCGTCGACGCTCTTCTAACAGTGTATAGGGGTGATGATGTTTTGTGTAAATCAATTTGAGATTTTGCTTTTAGATCTTGTCTTGGGGAGCTGGTTCTCTCAGATCTTCAACATGACTCTGATACTAAATTAGAATTATGAAAAAAATACACTGGTGAAACTATGCTCAGAATTTATTATTAAATAAGAACTGATTACATCATTATATAAGAACTAATTCTACTTAGACAGTTACAATAAACACCAGGAAAATAAAATCTAATTAAGTAAGATGTAGAGTTCATCTACATAACTATCAACTGCTACTTTATTTCCAAGTCCTACCCATTCAAAATGAAACAGTCAAATCTCTACTCATCGTCTATCAGCTGCGAAAAAAAACGAACTTCCTCCACTCTTTAAAAATGTTTGACGGCAAAGGCGTAATCCCACGCAGAAATGACACCGCACTAGTAAAATCCATTAAAGCAAACGCTACAGTTAAAGATTTGTCCCATCCGAATGATGCGGCAGTATCAACGGTGCTCCCGAAAGCTCGCCGAAAGCATTTTCCTTTAGGAAGCACGGAAAATAAATTATCTACTAAATTCAAAAGGAAAATATTTTTTTGGTTTGGCTTTGCAACATACACTGCACTGCTGTGAAATCAATTGTTTTGACGAACTATTCTTGAAATACTAAAAAAAAGGAACTACCTTAACAGTGATCTACTTGTTTTCTTCAAAGTTGAAGGAAAATACTACTTGTAAATTTGTTGTTTTCCTTTGAAGATAGTAGAATGAATAATCTGCAAGTTTTTTCAGAGGCCTTTCAGAAGACTCGTACAGTTATTCTTTCGGTATTTTAAGCAAAGTGGCAAATAGGAGATCCGTGGATGCAAAGCAATGCCGTCCTATCCTATTCCCTATTTTCTTTAAAGCCTGTGTAAAGCAAAGCTATTAACCCAGTATTCCCTGCAGTATTTCTGGGAAATAAGCAAGATGTCAAGTCTCTGAATTTTTTATAGCATTACGGAAAGGAAGCAGAAAATTCAGTTATTTTATGGTTTCCTATAGTACAAGAATTAAGCAATATGTGCTGTCTCTTTTAGTCAGTTTCATAAGATTTCACTAAACATCTAATCCACACGGCTCAGTGCATTGAATTAAAAAACCTTATGTTATGTTAAATTTTTTAGTTAAATTGTGTAGGAAGGATTTTTTTGGACATTTTTCGTAATTTGGTGAAAAATTGTTAGATTCATAGATTAAAGTGATTATTTTTGCATAATCCAAGTGTCTCAAAGGGTTTTCAACATATTGAATCTATTTATGCATTCAGAAATGAATTTTGAACAACAAAAAATATTGATTCATGGAAATTTATATCGTGGCTAAATATAACATTTGGTCAATTAAAAATTCCATGAGATGGTTTAAATATTACAGCACAACTAATATAGAACCATCACAATCCTTTTATCCAATTAAATATAGGTGTTGGCTAAACTTTCTACCTTCTGAGTTTTTTGGGGAATTTTACAAAATAGCTATTTTCTGTTGTTTAAAGTGCATTTCTGAATGCATAAATGAATTCATCCTGATAAAAGGGTCATGGAGCACTCCCATTCTACAAACTTAACCACTCAAATCTGCAGATCCAACCATTCATCACCTGATTTCAAGCAAAATCAAATTTAAAAAGTTATCAAAAAAACCTCCAAAAAAATAAAAAATTTAGACTACTGCTTAAATATAAACCAACTTTCCTCTTAAAATAAACTTTGACAACTAAGAAAAGGTTACATTTACTGTTTTTAATTTATCAGAACCATTTGTAAAAACTAATATTGAAAGTAATTGATACAGCCACAAATTTGTGGTTGGTGAACTCCGAAAGGGTGGCTTGCAAAATCTGAAACGCCGGCCTGCAAAACCTGAAACGCCGGGAAAGAGAAAAGGCCCAGAGGTGGACATAAGGAGTCGGAAGGAGTTGGCTGGAAGGAGGCAGTGTGTTCAAAACATGATAAAACCCTAACCACTGATACGTGGCAATAAGCTAGCCACCATAGTAAATTTTAAATATGATTAAGTAAAAGTAAAAAATTTATAATAGTGAGGAAGTTAGTGGTTGAAATCACAACAATTGATTTATTTAGACTACTAAGAATCTTCTATCAATATTTAATCTTGTGCATATAAAAGAGATTAAGCACTAAAAACCTATTAAATGTGCCTATGATCAATAAGTATAGCCTTTAGACCTAAAAATAATCAGTATACTTTTTAATTCCAAAAAAAAAGTACTTAGCGTTGAGCAGCAAAGATAACAAAAGATATTCTCATCTGTTACTAATAATACAGTCTTTTGACTAGAAAACGAAAAGTATTGTATCAGGGACTAATAATGGCTTGCGGGTCAGTCGGATCTTTGAATTCTGTGTCAAGGTGATTATTATCCCGAATCTCTGACCTCCTCTGCATCATAAATAACGCCCCGGCCACACATTCTACTGAGCAGTTGCGGTCTTTCATAGATGAAGAAGCGGCTGTTCTGAAAAAGGATTTTCTGCACAGCAAAACTATTCTTTATCGCGCAGTCCGCCGATGGACTGCCCCATTCTATTGATAGGTTGTATATATTCGATGTTTTTCTGTTTCTTCTTGCCCTTGTTGGAGCAAGATTAGGGTTCCTGCAAGTAACGGAGAGATTTTGATTAAGGTAAGGTCGATTTCGTATTGTAATCAACATTGGCCATGAACGGTGTTGGTAAATGCTTCAAGATCGGACAAGTCGCGGGGCTGAGGCAGATTCATCGAACGTCAAGGAAATATTGTTGGGCAAGGGTTCAATACCTCTTCTCCCACATCCTTGCAGAGAAATCCGTAGGGTTATACAGCCTCCGGGCTTGAAACGTAAAGCCTTTCTAGTGGGCAGCTCCTTGCGGAGAAATCCGTAGGGTTTTACAGCCTCCGGGCTTGAAACGTAAGGCCTCTGCAGTGGGCAGCTGCTGAGCTATATATAACTCATTTTTTCAATGCCCCTGAAATCTGTATTCTCATCTACCACAAGAGTATATTTAAGGGAACAGATTGACATTCAGACCTGCAATGATAGGTTGCAGCAATTTACGTTAATAAAGACCCGGTGTTACGCTAGAAAAGACTGCAGCAGATAGATTGGATTGTGGATTTTGGAAAAGTATTGCAGATCCGCGGTTGTGGGCTTTGGAAAACTGCGATCACAAGAAGATGGTGGAAGATGAAAAGGCATGATAATGTCTCTAATCGGAAACATTATCTATATATTGTAATTTTTGTTCTGTGAATAAATGTATCATAAGGTGTACAGAGTTTCGTTAACTCCGTTTAATTATATAAAATTTCAGACGGACTAATAGGCATCGTAATAGTGCCCCTGCACTCTATGGATTACTGAAGGTCACGATATCGCTCCAGATTCTTAACTAAGTGGTGTACGAATTTCTATCAAGCTTTACCGAGAATCGAGATTATAAAAAATAATTTTATTTTAGAGTTTACAATGTAAGATGTTGGCATATTTTATGTATTCTTTCTGAATGAAAATTTATGTTTATAACTTTTTTGTATTTTTGAGGGATTAAGTTAACTTGTTTAATTTTTAACATTTATTTAATATGATTAAGAAATTACTGTGTAACCATGTTAATTCCAACCCTTTCATATTGTCAATTTTTATCTAGAGTAATGTAAATTCCTAAACCTCTAAATGTTCACCAACCACTAGTTTGCTACTATGCTAGTTTATTTATCTTAATTTTTTTATGATGGATTTAAGTTAAATTTATTTTTAAACTAGAAGAAGTACATTTAACTCAAAATAATAATAATAACAGCACACCACCAAAAATATATATTTATTTAATATTTCATTTTTACATTTAATTTATATTTACATATTTTATTTATTTATATATTTTCAACCAGCACAGTATTTGCAATTTCAATTTCTGAGAATGATTTTACCAACAAAATTATCACACTTTGAATATATCATATTAGTATTGAGCTCCCTTTGGCATATCAAAGTACCACGGTAATTGTCTAGTGAACAAGTTGTCAAAGTCCGAGTCTTATCTATATATGTTCGACTTTGTAGGAAGTCGATAATAGACAAAATAGAGAGAAGAGACTCAATAGAAACAACACCAACTATGAGGAGTCGAAGATGTCTCAGTTGCAAGTTCTATAAATAGTTAACAAGTCATTGGAGCCGAAATTTATTATATATCAATTATTTTGTGTCTTATCAAATTCATAAGTATTTATGAGTTTATATGATAAGTATAGTATTGTGGTATAGTATTGTATTGTTTCCGTGTCAAAAAAGTGTTTCAAGAAAGTGAAGTGTTTTCTCACAATGTGCAGTATACCATGCAATATGTGCACTACGTGGTAAGTCCTAAGAATTAGGTCACAAAGTTCTGTGTCGCACAATATTTGTAACTGCATTGACCGGAGTTTGTTTGCGCGTTGTAGATCTGAGATTTGGTATCAAAGTAGGTTGATCAGAGTAGGTTATATCAAAGCAGGTTATCAGAACAAGTTTCAAGAGCAACGCATTTGTTGAAAGAAAAATGATGGCTTCTACTTCAAATGCGCAACCTCCCACTTTTATAGGAAAGTATTATGAGTTATGGTCCTTGACTATGAAGAAACTATTTTGGGGTCAAGATGTATGGGAGATAGTCGAGAATAGCTATGTGGAACCAACAGATCAAACATCGTTGAATGCCTTGTGACAAGATGAGAAGGATGGTTTCAAAGATCGAAGGAAGAATGATGGAAAGACAATGTTTTACATATACCAAGCCATGAGAGCGTACTGCCAATAGTTGCATCAAAAAAGAAAGCCAAGGAAGCATGGGACATATTACAAACCTCTTATCGAGGTATGGACAAAGTCAAGACTTCAAAACTACAAATACTTAGAAGAGATTTTGAAACTTTGTCAATGAAAGATACCTATTCAGTAGATTCATTTTACACCCATGTTATTGGTCTGATAAATCAGGTTATGTCTCATGGTGAAACCATATAAGGCGAAACAATTGTTGAGAAGCTACTTAGGAGTCTTCCTCCTAAATTTGATACTCTTCTTGTGACTTTGGAAGAAAACATAGATCTGAGTCATTTTATTCTACATGAAATGCAAGCTTCCCTCATTAATCATGAAAACTGATTGAATAGGTCAAATATGTTATTAGAGAATGCATTTTCCACGTGATCATCTATAAGTCG
The DNA here is from genome assembly GCA_900067695.1 of Picea abies. Taxonomy (NCBI): domain Eukaryota; kingdom Viridiplantae; phylum Streptophyta; class Pinopsida; order Pinales; family Pinaceae; genus Picea; species Picea abies. The sequence goes on along the minus strand of CBVK0100603588.1, from coordinate 10,034 downwards.
TGGAAGATGAAGGGGGAGAGCTAGCTCTAGAGGTAGAGGAAGAATTTTTTTCATAGGTGGACGCAGTAGTAGTCCTAGAAATACTGGTGGAAGAGGACAAACTCAAAATAATAGAACTGATAAATCAAAGAGCCAGTGCCATTACTGTAAAAAGTATGGACATTATGCATATGAATGTAGAAAGAGGAAATATAATTAGAACAAGCAAGGTCAAGATCATTCAAACAATGCAAATAGTCCCTCCAGTGCTATGTTTATGAAGCGCGCTGAAGAAATTCCTATAGTATCACCAGTTGAATGCAATGTTTCTCAAGAAAGTCCATGTGAAATATGGTATCTAGATTCAGGTTGCATTAATCATATGAAAAAAAACATAGAATTGTTTTCTAGTTTGGATAAGTCAGTCCAAACTAAATTTACACTTGGAACAGATATCCAAGTCACCATCCTAGGAAACAAAAGTATAGACATTTTAAATAAACAAGGAGAATAAAATGTTATGTCCGATGTTTATTATGTTTCTGGTCTGAAGCATAATTTGATGAGTATAGGACAATTGTTACAGAAAGGATGCATAATCTATATGGAAGATAATCATTGTGTGATTATGGATAGATATCCAAGCAATCAACTTATTGCAAGAATTCAGATGACAAGTAACAAAATGTTCCCATTGACATTGAAGCCAACTATGAACAAAATTACACCATAGGTTGTTGGTAAAGCAAAATATGTGAAGTTAGACAATGAATTTACAAGATAAAGTGTGTGTAGTTCGAATGAATAAAATAGTGTGCACAATATCAATAGAGGAGAAATTGGCGCAGAGATGCAAGCAATATTCCAATCATAAGTACACGATGATTCTTAGCTATGGAATTTCGTATTTGGACATTCGAACATTCGATGTTTGAATTTGTTACACACAAAGGATATGGAAAAAGGTTTGCTATTGAATAAAAAACCAGAAAGAATATGTGAAGGTTGTATTTTTTGAAAGAAACATAGAGAGCCATCACCAGTTGGAAAATCATATAGAGAAAAAGATCCACTGGAAATTGTACACATACAATGTGGAGCATTGCAAACACCATCTATAGGAGGCAGTACATATTTTTTGACATTTATTGATGATTTCTCAAGAAACACATGGATTTATTTCTTAAAACATAAATTTGATGCATTGGGTTGTTTTCAGTAGTTCAAATCACTTGTCGAGAAGCAGAGTGATTATTACATCAAGTTTCTAAGAACTTATAGTTCCAAGAGTGTTTTATAACTTTTGTAAAGTTCATGGCATCTACAAGAAATTTAGTGTGCGGTATACACCACATCATAATGGTGTCCCATAAAGAAAGAACAGAACCATAAATGAAATGGCGTGCAATATGTTGGCAGCCAAACATTTTTCAAATGAATATTGGGTTGAAGCAATAGAAAATGGAGTATACATCATAAACAGATGTCCAACAATGAGTGTGAAAAACAAAGTTCTTCAAGAAGCATGGACATGTATGAAGCATAATGTGGCACACTTAAAAGTTTTTTGTTCTATCGCATATACATATGTTACAGGTGAGCTGAGAAAAAATCTAGATAACAAATGACACAAATGTATATTTGTTGGATACTTTGAAGATACAAAATCATACAAGTTGTATGACCCTATCGCAAGAAAAGTCATAATCAGTCGTGATGTTCAGTTTGTGGAAAATGAAGCATGGGATGGAAGCATAAAAAAGACAATCAAAATTATTGATGTTATAGAGCATGAAGACATGAAAGAAAAGGTGATTCAAACACCATGTATAAGTCAGTGTGCAATTCCTTATACAATTGCGACACAAATCCCACAACAAACTACTCCAGTGTAATCAGCATGTGCACAGTCCACACCTAGAGCACAACACACTCAATTAAGTAGTCCAAGTATTTATACATCTCTAGGTCCAACATTAGCAAGTTTTTTACCAAGAAAGAAAATAAATATGCACGACATCTATAATGATGACACGACAAATTCATTTTTAGTTTTTTCTCTGTTTTAACATATAGATGATCCATTAACTTTTGAAGAAGTTGTCAATGATGATGTTCAGGATAATCCACAGTTGGTGTCATTTCGTCATCGACATTTCAAATCCGAATCAGGATTCATCATGAGGACTGATCGTCGAATGAGAGCGAAATTATTGACTAAGTCGGCTATCCTAATTTCAGAATTATGAGGTTATTTATTTATTATTTATTATTTTTAGGTTTTAGTCATAACGATTTATTAGAATGATTGAATATGAGTATTATTTGTTTGGGATTAGGATGATCAAGTAAGTTAAAGAGTTAATAATTAGTGTGTATAAGTATATAAAAATCTAGGTTGTAGGAGGCTTTTAATTATTTATTTATTTAGGGTTTTAGGTAATTAGGTTTCTCTCATAATTAATTATTTAAAAGTGTTAATATATATGTAGTAGGGTTATTTGTGATTATTTTTAATGTGATTAGGATATCAATATCATATGATTACATATGTATGTTAATATTGAAAATGAGTTAAATTAATAAGTCAATAATTAATAATTATTACGTAAGAGTGGATATTATAACTAGGAGTGAATATTGATAATAGTGTGTAAATAAGTATATAAATCTAGGTTTTTATTCATTTAGGGTTTTTAAGCAATCATGTTTTAATAATTATTGGTTATTGACTTATTGACTTATTAATTTAACTGATTTTCAATATTAACATACATATGTAATCATATGATATTAATATCCTAATCACATTAAAAATAATCACAAATAACTCTACTACATATATACCTCCATAAGGGGGTAGGGTATGTATACCTCCATAGACTTTACCAGTCAAATCACTCGACGGAGGGGGGTTCCTTGTCCCACAAACAAGAGGGTCTCATACACCAATTTGGTGTGGCTTCGCCATGACCTTAAAAATAGATTATTATTATTATTATTATTATATTAACACTTTTAAATAATTAATTACAATAAAAACCTAATTACCTGAAACCCTAGATAAATAAATAATTAAAAGCCTCCTACAATCTAGATTTTTATATACTTATACACACTAATTATTAACTCTTTAACTTACTTGATAATCCTAATCCCGAACAAATAATACTCATATTCAATCATTCTAATAAATCGTTATGACTAAAACCTAAAAATAAAAATAAAAAATAAATAACCACCTAATTTTGAAATTAGGATAGTCGACTTAGTTAATAATTTTTAAATTAAAAATTGTCTTGCATCTAAAGTATTAAATGACGAAGATCAACTAGCTCTCATTCGACAATTAGTTCTGATGATGAATCATGATTCAGATTCGAAACGTCGATGACGAAATGACACCAGATGTGATGAGTGTAAAGTGGATTTATAAGACCAAGCAAGATGCAGAAGGAAATGTGCAGAAGCACAAGGAAGGGCTAGTTGCAAGAGGTTTTACACAACAACCTCGAATTGATTTCAATGAAACATTTGCACAAGTTGCAACCATGGACACAGTCATAATTGTGTTAGCCATTGCCGCACAAAACAAATGGCCAATTTACCAAATGGATGTAAGGTTATCATTTTTTAATGGACATTTAGAATAAGAAGTATATGTGGAACAACCATGAGGCTATAAGGTTCCAGGACAGGAAAACAAAGTGTACATATTAAAGAAATCACTGTATGGATTAAAGAAATATCCCAGAGCTTTGTATAGTCACATATATTCCTATCTCATTCAAAATGGGTTTTAGAGAAGTGAATATGTTAATTGTTTTCTTACATGTAGATGATTTGATTTTTACAGGTGATTTTGGTAAGAAATTTTCATCCCACCGAGGTTATAGAGATTTGCTAAAAAATAAACAGATACAAGTTTGAAATGCCAATATATACCATAAAACCCTTGACATTTATCAAGGGATTAGAATTTCAATTGTTCTATTCTTAGACTTTCTTCACTAGTTGTGAAAGATAGTGCCCTCGGTTCAGAAATAAGTTTAGATGGCCTCAATTTACATGCTCGAAATTAGGATTTATCGAATTGTACCGTAGCTGGTATAATTTATTGCCCAATTTCCAACTACCCTAGGCTAAAAAGAGTGTTAGTATTGCAGTATTAACTTGTAGACTAGAGCTAGTAGTGATATAAAATAGCATAAGTGTACCAATGTGTTTCTCAGTCTTGTTTTGAGTTCCAGGATGAGCAACAAACATGTTTTCCTTCCGTTACATTATGTTTTACCTAAGAATATACTTTTTTTTTTAGTCGCTAATATATTTTGTTAACATCGATGGTTTGTCGAAATTTTCAAACAGAAGTAAAACAAACATTATCTATGACTATTCCAACTCAACACTCTTATTAACAAAACAATAGCAATCGATGAATAAAACACACCAATACTCTAACCATGAACCTAATTAATAACAATGTTATAGGTGAATAGTTAAGAATCAAACAATATGCTCAATACCAAACAATGTTGAATTAGAGGATTGTTGTAAGGCTCTTTCCTAGAGTGGCATTAGGAACCTCACTTCCACCGATGCTGATGGTTATTACGAATGACTAAGTTTCCTTGGCCTATTGGCAAGGTGCACGACGAAAGACTGTCTTCGCTTATCGGTGAAGACAATTCGGTAAGGTACATGACAAAAGATTTCCTTTTCCTATCGGTAAGGCAGGCGATAGAAGATTGGCCTTTTTTGTTGGAAAGGCATGAGTTGGATGGATGTCTTGGCCCGTTTCCATGGTGGATTGTATAAATTTGGACTCTAGTGCACCTATGGATAGATATGGTGCCCAATTGTGGATGGAGTTCCACAAGCCTGTGGATAGATAGCACACTTCATAGATAGAGACATGTTGGACACACCAAAGCAATTGCATATACTTGTCTAGACAACCATTAAGGTCGTAGAAAGTAGCGGAAAAGTTTGTTATAGGTTTCATGAGAATGGATGCCTAGACTTATATGGACTCGTGGAGGTAGGTGATTTTCACTTAGGGATTGCGATGGGTGGTTGAGGTTCCTTCTAGCCCAAGTTTTCATGAATCATAATAGTGGAACATACTCACTCAACATACCCCCTTGGGAATACATCCATTAGGCAGGTATGTCTTCAGTGCACTTCGACACAGATAAAAGTTTCCTCCAACATACTTACTTTAGTTGACTCAGACTAGTTAGCCCACTTAGAAGAAGTTGGTTGTTCTTTGGTATAGATGGAAAAAATGATGGGGTGACTTTGTCAAGCATGAGGAAAAATTGTCGATGGGACAACCTAGGAATGGAGGACTTGGGTGAACGAGGCACTTGGGAAAGCTCAAGATTACTTGAGTAGATCGAGCATGGTTTTGAACAATCTAACCAATGAATTGGTTGAACAGTCATTGAAGAGGAGCAATTTGGCTCCATGGCACTTGTGGTCACCTTGGATGGATGGGGCTTGCAACATGTGACAAGAATCATATACATAGGGGTTGAAGAAGATTCTTGGGGATGGTTTGTACAAGGTTTTTGGGGTATTCTTTCATAAGGATGTTCACCTTAGTTCTTTTTACTATTGTAATTAAGTTGTAGGAAGTAGTCGATCTCTCCCATTGTATCATGTTCAACATTTGTATATATATGAATAAGGGTTATATGAACCTACGTTGGATGTATCACATCCACATATGTTGAGTATATGTGCGAAGGTTCTATAAATGTTGAATGTTATTCATTGTGTACTTATGTTCCCTAAGTTGTGACACTAACTAAGTTTTCTTGGGAATGTTTGAGGGCATAGATGGATGTGCTTCTATTATGATTTTTGGGTAATCTTAAGTTGAGTATGATTTGTTGCATGTAGAAATTGTAGACTATGACAAAGTTATGGGAATACCTTAGGTGACGATTCATAGTCTGTTTTAGTAGGTATAGGTTTTTCAATCCATTATGCGTGAGGTAAGGTAGTGCCACACAACTGTAGGTGCAGAACTACCCGAGAGCACCAAGTCGTAGAAAAACAAATGGGTGGACTATAGGTACATGATAGTTAATATCAAAGCTAAATTTAGAGGGTTTTTTGGTGTTATTCACCAACGTGACTTCTATGACAATTAGAATCAATGAAGTTTTGGTGTCCAAAAACTTGACTTTATGATGGCATGGGAATTTTTCCAAACAAGTGAGAAACTTACAATAAGGTAGTAGGATTTTAGGATGATTTTCTAGGCACTTGGGTCACTGGCCATGACCATCTCATATGTGGAAGTAAAGTGACATGGCTTGTTGAATATAAAAATTGTAGACATGCACCTTTGTGTGGAAGGAAACAAGGATAGGTCTTCACATAACACCTTGTTGACTCAAGTGAGTTACAAGCTTGAAGAAATAAGGAAAAGATGACTCTTGGAGACTCGGGATGGTTTCTTGAGCCATTCCTTGGTGTGACTTGGATGGTGTAGAAGAAAAAACGTTGGTGACACTGAGTCTGCCTTCATTCATAGGTATGCATGTTTGTTGCATCTTCGTAATGTTGTGATGGCTTGTTCTTTGAAGGTGAAGTGGGCTGACTTGGAGGAATTCCAAGTATAAACCACTTTTATGGTTGAGCCTATAGACTTGGGAGTATCCCAATGGATATAAAATTCAAAAGCGATGATGATATTCTAGGCACCTTTATAGTAGGTCTCAATGGGTTATTTGACAAAAATTGTGAATGATGCATTGTGAGGATGACTCCCTTGGTGGAGATTGGGTAAAATTTCATTGTAGTTTTTGTAGGTGGCATTGGGAGATTCCTACCACTTCCTTTCATTGATTGAATCCTTTGGTGGAATACTTCCCTGGAGAAGGACATGGAGCATAAGGGCACTTGACAGTGCCAAGTTTGGTGAAAAAGGGAGCTCTTGGAGGATTTGTTTACTGCAATCTTGCAATGGTAGTAGGGAATCCTCTCTTCTGTAGGAAATGATCGATTGGATATTTTTGGTTTCCAAGTTGGGGCACTGGTGCATGGGTTTCTTAGAGTATTTGTTGGGTTGCATAATATATCTTGATAGCATAGAGAAAGAGTTCAACATATTTCTTTTGGAAGTCACATGCCAGTTCTAAAGTATTGAATGCTTGCTTGGGTGGAGCAAGGTATTTTTGTTCTATGGGAAAAAGGGAGGGATCGAAGGAGTCGACCAAGATAATGTTGGTATTCGACCTATATGGTGTAGTTAGAAATGAAAAACCAGTTGAATTGAAGGTTTCTATCCCACTTTTGTAGTGGGCCTAATGGTTAATAACATTTGCTTCCTCCTAAGAGGTCACAAGTTCAAATACAGAGGGGAGTAGGGTATGTATACCTTCGTAAACTTTACCAGTCAAATAGTTTGGCGGAGGGGGTCTCATACACCAATTTCATGCATGGCTTGGACGTTACCTTAGGTTGAGGTAGAGTTCTCCTTGGGAAACCCATAGGTAACTTTTTTATGACCTAGATATTGGAAGGATCATTGGTTGAATTTTATTAAAGTATTGGTGTGAACATGCCTCTCTTTGGAAAGAGGTATGGGAATATTTTGGATATCTCATTTCACTTATGAAACTTTGGATAGATTATTGCAACACTTGAGGGTGGTGGTAGTGGTGAATGATTTCCACTCTCGTTTCGAGGATGAGTTGTAGAAGGTAACTTGATAATTGGAGTGAATTTGAGGGAATTTTTCTTGTTCCATAGGATTTTCACAGGAAATTTGATTTGCAACAAAAAAAATCAATTTTGAGGAAAGGATGGTTGAAGTAATGTTGTAGTGGTAAGTCTAGACATGCAAGATTTAGACAGTTGGGATGAGTAGAGGACCACTCAACTTGGAGCCATAATGCACACCATGGGGATAGTAGTGGATATGTAATGAATGTATGTTTGGCCAATAAGTACAAACTAGAATATAGTAGAGATGTGAACATGACAAAAGATTCATCCAAGGAGGCCTAGGAGCATTCAAACTATGTGCGTAGGCTTGGAAGTAGACGAAGACAATAAGATATAGGAGTATAAACCTTATATTGTGAGGACCATATATTAAGATGAACTCTCCATGGGTGCACTTAGGTTGGGTAAAAACTTGTTGGTTCTACTCTAATGTAAATCCCTTATCTTTTGTAATGAAAACTGTTTTTTTTTTTTTCTTGAGACTTAGATGTAAATCCCTTATCTTTTGTAATGAAAACTGTTTTTTTTTTTTTCTTGAGACTTAGAACAAAAAAAAATTGTCAATTTATAATGAGTTACTTGCCTAAAGTCGAAAGGTAATGGTACCAACTATTACTATTGGGTACTTGGAATCATAACCAAGCTAAATCCAAAATCATAAGTCTTACTCTGTTAGACTTGAAAATAACTCCTAAGATGATGTTGTATGCCTATACGCTTCACTTTGCACATACCAAACATTATGTGGAATGATATCAGTATAACAAAAATATACCATCGAGAAGTATTCCTCGAACTTGGATGAAAACTCACTCATCTATGTTTAGGGAAATTCTACTACCTAATGTTATTTCTTTCTTTTACATTTCTTCTTTCCCATACATATTGCGATGCATAATATCATCTCTTATGACATATGAAGAACTTGATTTTACTTAAGGCCTTCTTCCTTGTCCATGAGGTTGAATCCCCACTCTTCCCCTTACCCTTGTTGGGTACTTTACCTTTTCCCTTCTTTGTTTGACCAATTAGGGCTAGGTTGTAATCACCACATTTATTTTTGACCTTTGAATCCATTTGAGTCTCCTCTTAGATACAAGAATCCCACAATATTTCATAGGTAGAAATATTTTCACATGGATACCTTTGAAAGTGTTTCCATAACATTGGGAATCCATTTAGTTCCATGTTCACCAAAACTTCATAAACTACCTTCTCCCCAAATACTGCAAGTTGATCAGGAATCTGCATGATATTCATTAGGTAACTGGTATTAATGTCCGATCTGGTCATCTCTATGAATCTGAGTTTTTTTTTGCAATATCATCCTTATGTTTTTGTTCTCACTCTTGTAGAGACTAAGCATAGAATCAAAAATCACCTTCATCATTTTCTTCTTGAATACATGAGGAATAAAATGATTCCTCATGGCATCCAATATTACCCACTTGGCCTTCACTTCCTTCTTCTTATGTGCTACAAAATAACGCAGACCTCTAAGTGAAGGCACACCATCCTTGGTGATATCCTATATATCATTTTCTTCCAATAGAAATGTTACCCTAACTTTCAAGCGAAAAAAAATGGATCACCATCTAATCTATCCTCAAATATGACACTAGTGGTTTCCATATTTGAGATCAAATTCACAAAATTCCCTAATCTAAAAACAAAATAAAAATTGTTCCCTGCAAGAGTGCTTAGTCCTTCAATAAACAATAATGAAACCCTATAATTGTTGGTCCTTGCATACTATAAACATTGGATATTAATAAAAAACTAACCTCTCATACCATGTAAATTATATATCCCTAGGTGATTTTTGTTCTATGTTCCTTTATTAAATAAATCATATCTCCAATTAATTTAATAACATAATTAAAATTCTTAACATGTGACAATCACACATATATCTGAAATTGAATAGTGGAAGCATAAACAAATGAGTTTTTCATTTAAATTTGAATCTTATAGGGAAACCTCCACAAGTTGTCAAAATAACAACTCTACGGTATACACCAAAAATGATATATGCACTTACTAATATAAATCTACATGTTGAACAAGTGATAATATTCCTTCTTAATCAGTCATAAAACATTGTACATACTATACTTAGGATTCCCTCCTGATATTTATCTTATCTCTTGATTCTTATGTTCGAAAACACAAGTATTCCAGCATAGCATGAACACCTTCAGTAGCCACTCACACAACCATATCAAATATCAACACACATATATTTTGATGTGGTAAAACCCCTATGGGGAAACATCCACAACCCCAGCCAACGTGACCACTTGGAGCAGTTT
>CBVK0100603587.1:0-16684 GCA_900067695.1 Picea abies | reverse complement strand
AATTCATTCTTTTACTTCTGGTAATTTCTCTTCTGGCAATCTTGCTTTCTGCACTTGGTTCCATTTATAGTTAGTTACAATGATAATTTTATTCCTTCCCAAGTAGCTGCAGTGTTCCCTCTTTTTTTTGTCCTTATGCGTTATGTATTATAGAACTCCTGGTAATGCTTTACCACAGTGATAGTAATCCAGCTATGTTTCCTTCAGCGACCCTTTAGTCGGCCATTATAACCATGTTGAAGGCCAGTGATTTCCTCACCCCCTTACCCGCAGACCGCATGCTTATTGTAAGCACTTTTTGATGGTCGTTTTTATCTTTGCCAGCGAATCTCCCCTTGCCAGACCGCTAAATGACTGACCCTATCCCTCAGAGACATTGATTGGTCACGATAGCCCTTGATCCTCTTATTTCTACACGGCCTGTTCCTTTTTGACTGATCAACGGTTTTTGTAAACGAAGTTATTTTAGCAAATGATGGATTCGACACTATTGGGAATTTACTGTTATTCCCTCACGGTGGTAGCTCTGGTGTTAACTGTTTGAACCCTCCCGCTGGAGGCCGCGCTGTGCAGTGGCTATGATGATTAATTGACGAATCACTTCTCGAATTTTGTTCGGTGTGTGGACAGTCGTTTTCTGTCACTTACACCCTGTGTCCAGTATTTTGTAAACAAAAACGGTCAACCCTGTACTGTAGCCTGTCTCTACTCTTCCCGTGGCCCCTTAACACGAGTGCCCACGCCCAGCACCCAGGTGGCGTACGATGACAGGAAGTTTTCCTTGGGGCTGAACCTTACAACAGCAATTAAAATGGGTTGGCAGACCACGATTTCCGGGAGGTGACCGTCCTAGTTACTCCTTGGCTGTGCTAAATCCAGTCCGCCTTGCTCCAACGTCTACCTTAGTATTAATGGGAGCTACAGTTAGGGCGTTAGTGGGGAATCTGTTCGGTGTAGGATAGTGTTGCTGGCTACCTGTCAGCACAAGATTGCGATCCTTATTTTAATGCATGCAAGCTACCTTAAATTAAGCACCCAGCTGTCACTCCTGCAGGTTAGCAGAACCGCCAGTTTAGTGTCCCGATCTCAATAAGTATGGGTTATTTACAGTTATGATGATTTTAGTTTTGCTACTATTTTTTTAACATTGTCCTTTGTCTGTAATTCCTCAACAGTCAATTGTTGCTCCCTCTGTCACACTGTAATAAGTTTCTTGTGAAGTGCTCACGACATCTTCAAGATGCATTGCGCTCAGATTTGGAGATGTTTACAACATACCGTGACTTGCCCCATCTGTTACCTTTACACAGAATCCATTACTTTAAAAGAAGCTCGATGTCCTCCTGGATTTTTATTATAAAACTTATGGTCCACTTTTTACTTCATCAATTTGTCTTCATCATACCTTTACGTGTCCTTTTTATAAAATGTGACACTTCGCTGACTTGCTTGATTGCGACCAGAATGAATTTTATTGTTGTTATATCATCTCCAAAAGGAGAGGCCAATTTATGATCCCCAATGTTTTAATTTTCCTTCGAATTATGTTTAGCCTGTGCAAAGATAAGCTGCATTATTTAATTTTAATTGCAACAGAAGAGAAAATTTATATCTCGATGCTTATTCTCTTTATTAAATTGCTAAGATGAAATTTCTGAGAAGCGTAACCACAATTATGGAAAAATACCGAACACACAAGTCTGTGGGAATAATTGTACAATTTTCGGAATCTGGTGCAGTTCTGACATAGAAGGTTCGTACAGAGACGTAATTAAATATATTATGGTTGGTCGTCGAATATAGTAATATGTTCATGTGGACACCGAATTTGATATAACCGAACTTATATGGACGTACGGTTAATATGGACGTGGAATGGTTGATGTTAAATTTCGAAAGTTTTCATGGTATCTAAAATGGACTTGTGATGCTAATTTAATATAGGGAATGATGTGATTTACCAGGAGTGGTTGCCCTTATTATGAGGTTATCATTAAAATATTAAGCATGGTTAAATTTGTTAATATGTTGTCAATTGTATAGTTGTTTGTTGTTAATGTCTTGGTAATATATTGTTAAAAGGGGAAGGTCAATTTAGTGTTAATAGATAGCATGAAATTTTCCTTATGAAGTTACTGGTCATTGATGTATTAGATTAATTTATAATTATCATGGTTGTGTTACTATACATTGAAATTGGGTTATGTTGTTATGTTCCATAGTGAGGTTGGCTATAATTATGAAGGATTTGATGTTACCTCCTTATTCATTGCTATCTTTAGATTATTGTTATTTGATTATTGATAGTTGTTATATCCAATGCAGCCCTTTAACCCTTGTCAAGTTTTTATTCTTCTAGACTCCACTTTATTTATAATGTATGTATCAGTTTCATTTAAATTTGCCTATCAAGATTATGTGTTACTTATTCTTACTTTGGTTTCCCTTCTTAAGGTATAATCTTTCCTATTCTCCAAGAATGGTTGTATGGCAGTAAAATACTTGATCCTTGTTTCTGATGTTTACTAGAGTATCATGCTAAATTTCTAATGTTTTATATACGACCATTAAACCAAGATGATACAGTGTTATTCAACTAGGAGGTCACCTTGAATTTAATAGTAATTTTTCTTACCTTTTAGCGTTAGGTTTATAATGACATGGCCTGAGGGTTCCTCGTGTTGGAATTAAATGTTTTCATCTAGAGAAGGTTATTAGATTGGTGGTTGCAGCATATAGGAGCTTGCGCAACGGTAAAAGTCATGGTCCAGATTGTGTGATAAATGGTAGATAGATAATGTTCCCGACGGTGATATGGTAACCCTTAAATTATTGATAATTGACTGGTGCAGTGTGATACCCTGAATTACTAGCTACAATTTACCCCAGTTAGTTTAATAGGATGGTTGTGCTGATGGACAACGTCGATCTTGAGTGGTCGCTGTCCGAATCCGTGTCACGCGTCCGCCGTAAGGGGCAATTTTTGTTCTTCTTATTTTGTTGTACTTAATTGTGGTCAGCTGGTTGATTGGTGTGTTGTGTCGGGTGGGATGTAGACACCTCCATGTTCATCAGAACAATCGCCAGCCCTGAGACCTTAAATGGTTAAAGACGATGGGAAACCGGGCTTGAGCGTTGATTATGTGTCTTGGAGGTCCTAACCTTGCAGGGTAGGATGGGCGGGAGGTCAGTCGTATGTAGTGGTCAGTTTTACTTTCGTTAAGTATCTGCGTTGTGCACCTCTGCCTAGGGTTGTGTTGTGATAGTTCTCGTTTAGGCGTTCAGTGTTCTTGTGCTGAACCCAGTGTTGAGTCTTGTCGTTAGTCGAGTGGCTTGGTAGAGTTAAGCATGATGTTACTTCCACACACGCGCGCACACCGTAACACAAAAAAAATTTTTTTGCACCTGTATACTAGAATAGTTGTCGTAACGAGGCGGTTCGTTACAACATCCAACTAAATAAAATTGTGAAATTTAGACGTGTGTAGTTTGAGCGAAGGTGAAGGTTACATTGTTGTTTTCTTGTCCTCATGCTCCTTCTTTCCATCGCCGAGACCTCACCGATACCTCCCAACCAATGCTAACGGTACCCTTCTTACCCCTCAGCCCCTTGAGTCGCAAAGGGGCCACGCACACAATACCAGAGAATTCCAGCTCCCATTTCACCTCGCAAGGTCGAGCTACCACTTGTTATCTAAGCTAGGTATCCCAACTCCCACAAGAAAATTCAGTCAAGACACAACTTTGGCAGCGTAACCTTACGCTTACCAGACGTGATCCATACTCCTCCTCTGCCATCCTTTTTATAGAGTTTTCTTACTGATTACTTTCACAAACCCTCATTATATTATTTTAATTAAATTTAATTAGGATAAACCTTCCCCGTACGCATGTCACCTGATCTGTTAGTTGCACTAGAAAACAAATTTATTAATTAATTAAATTTTCCTATTTCCCTCACCCACCTAAAAGCGTTCATAAAAATGCTCTTCAATGTCCCTTTATGCCCTTACATTTCTTAAATCACTGACGCCTTTCTTAAAACCTATTTGAGTTCACAATTAGAAGGTTCCAAGGAGTAGATTCCCTACTATGTTAGAAATTTCCCTTTTTCTTAAGTTTTCGCTTTTTTGCTTAGTTCAAATTTAACAAGTTTCGATAAAAACAACAATTTGTACTTTCAATAATTTAATCCTCCATTAAAAGTTTTACTTTAATAATCAAAGTTTGAATTTCTCTTTACCCCCTTCTTCTTACATGTCTATTTAGTTTTTTTTCTTTGTTCATAGGTTCTAATTAGTCCTAGGTTTTAAATTCAATAGGCTTGGAAAAAATTCTTAAGGGAAAAGTTTGTTATTAAACTTACTCATAACATCATTCATTTTAAGGCCAACCAGGTCTTAAGGAGGCATAATTTTCTAGGTACTAGGTTTACTAACTTACCATAGCAAAAATCGCGACGTGCCCTTCACGATGCACTACGTGCTCCAAGGGTGCCAATCGCCTGCATTTTTTTTATTTCCGTGAATTTCCCTTCAAGATGCACTACATGGTCTCAGGGTGCCACTCGCCTCTTGACAGAATTTGGTAGATGTCAAACCCCTGTATTCAATACTTTGTCAAGGACTCTAAGGAATAAGGACATTGCCTTGTTGCACGCCCCTTAAAATCATCATGAGCGACTAACACAGCCTTCCCTCATGGTATCGTGGATCTATCTACAATTTGAGCCATGGCGGGAGTGCTAGTAGGCTGTGACAGGGTTGCTGCCACACCTCTCCCTCAATGTCTCTGGTTGTCGTGTGTGACCCCTTTACTCCAAAATGTTAGTCTGGTCGACAAGCTATCATCAGTCTGCATCCATCAACGAAACATTTCAGCGATAACAATCAACATCATAATATCTATTCATATGTCACATATATAATATCAAAAACATCCAAACCATAACAGTCCACTCCTTGAATCGATCTGGAGTCCAAGGACATCCCTTTATGCCATCGACATCCTCAAACATCCAGGGTCCCGCACACTCAGGAAAACCACTCAATAGCATATGTCGGTAAAAATATAACAAGATAACATATCATCAGAGCCTCAACATCTCATAATCATAATCAACAATGAATTATATAATGAACCAGATCACTTGCACGGAAGTGTCCTCAAAGAATAAATCCAATCAGGTGTGCATAAGAGCGGGATGTTACACACTTTTTGTTCCACCTAAAAAGGTTTATGTTTGTTCAAGATGTAACCATTTTTATGAGTTATGGAGGTACATAATTTATTTACTACGTTAATGTTTTTTTTTTATTTACTATGTTAATGTTTCCTTTTTTTTGTTCATATTCCCAGGTGCTACACTTTCCATCTGTGTATGTTATTTTCCATGTTCTTTGCACAATCTTGGAAAACGAAAAACATAATGGAAATCGTTTTCTTTTCTATGTATTCTCTTTCCTCTACACCTTATGTGATCTCAACAACTGAGAAATAGAGAGAAATCTTGCACTTTCTGGGTAGGCCAACGAAGATTTAATCTCGATCTTATAAAGTTTAGGATTTCTTTTTTTTTAAATTTAGTTTTTTCTTTTATGTGTGTGAGTACAAGAAAAAAAAAAGAATCACCTCCCCCTACGTAACATTTTCTATTTATTTTGCATTAGTTCACTTGGTTAAAAATCACTTTATTCAATAAGAATTCTTGAGTTCAAGTATTTCTAAATTTCATTTAAATTATAAAAAATGAATCACTATAAAGTAATTTTAATGTTTTTTTTTAATCACTTTTTACATGTAACTTCATTGTAAAAATGATTCTCACTCATTTTATAAAAGTCAATCACTTCATGTAAAAGAAACATATTTGTTAAAGTGAACTTATAGGAAAAGTTGGAGAAGGAAGGGGATTTTTTCACTCAGACACCTCATTGTACATCCATCACCACGTGGATGAACCTTTACCTTCCACATGGAACCTTGATTACCTTTTATAAATTTCTTAAAAATGACATAACTTTGACATCCAACGTCCATTTTCAGTGCCCCATTTTTTGAAACTATCGAGCTTTCCATCTAAACAATCAATTTATTCTTTTTAAACCATCTTACCTACATGTTTTAATATGGTTAGTCCAAGTGATATTTTTCTTACCAGTTAAAACTACTTCTCATGGAAATCCCATATGAAGGATGTACTATGAGGTAGAGGACTTTATCATATTACCTTGGGAAAAGAAACTCTCACCACTATTGCTTCAAATAAATTCAAATAGGAAAACAAAAATGATGAAGCATGTGGATTAATTGAAATGTGGATTAATAGTGATTTATGATTTCACCTTCAAGGAGTTGATAAACTAGATGACGCTTGAGAAAACATGTAAAACGTATTTGGTAAAGAAAATGAGATTCGAGCCCACTAGCTTGAAAATCAAGATCCTAGCAATTTCTCTTTTATTGAATATTATCTATCTAAGTTCAAAACACTCAAACTTTAATTTAAAAACTATAAAATAGACAATAATGACGACCAATTCATATATGTTATTCGTGTTAATCTTGGCGCCACATATATCTACTTTTCACTCAATGAGAGAAGCTTTAGGGGCCACTTACATATCACTTTCCTAGGTATACTACATTATGTTATTGATTGTTGAGTGTTTATGGTCTATATTCCATATCTGTGAACTGTTATAAGAGAATGGGACTCACTAGTTGAGAGGGGAAGAGAGGCCATGAAAATTTGTAATGGTATTTTGGTGAGAAATTGATTGAAAAGGAAATTTGGTTGTTACTATTTTAGTGGATGTAGGATTGGGGGCCCTCAACCTTTCTAGATGAGGGGTTTGTATTGGTGGAGAGACTTCTATCCTCCATCAATTCATCAATTCATGTTGTTTTTTACGAGATCTATAGTTGAATTCAAGTATATAAATTGAAGCTAATTAAGAAGAAAAGTTAAATAATTTGAATTCTTGTTATTTAGATTTTGTTGTTTACCTAGTCATGGAAATTGCCAATTCATATTGAAAAATTATTAATTTAAAATTTGTGTAAAATGAAATATATATTTCTTGTTAATTCATGAATTTCTTGTAACTTTCATTTGATTTGTAATGAATCTTCTATTTTATAATTATTATCTAGTATAATTTAGTGTCATAGTGTCCTCCTTTACATAAACTAGTACAATGGAATTAATATAGGGATAAACTTGAGATTAATATGATCCAAGGTGATGTCATCACATAATTAATGCACAAACAAATTAATAAATCAATGCACTAAATTGTTTTGTACTATATCAATACCAAAACAAAGGTATCATTTATTATATCAATACAGAAATAAATGCACCATTTTGATCTATCATTTTTCATTCTATAGTTGTTGAAATCACAATATTAAATCATTTTTCATTGTATCATTGCTAAATTAATTGAACTAAATAGAATGTTAAGCGTTAATTTGTGATTAATGTGCATCTATAATTTGTATCAAATTATTAAGCTAAAAAGTCTAGTAAAGTGAAAATGTATGTGTGAGATTGTTGCCACTTATATCAAATGTACTTCATACAAAGTCAATTTATTATAGTTGTTCTCTACTTAAGTTTACAAAGGTGAAAGTACACTATCCCCTCTAGATTTAAACACGTAACTAAAAAAAACACATATTCTTATAAGTACAATAAAAAATACTTAACCTTATAAAAATATACAATAAAATTGAAAATATTATAAGAATCTTAAAAAAAAAAAATTATATTTATAAATTAAAAAATTAACTAAATTAACTAATATTAATACAAATACAACTTCTTATAAAAAAAATATTAATATTATGATATGTTACTTATGAATGTAAATTTTTATTTTTGATGCATTACAACATATGTACATCTTACTATTCATCTTATATGGTGTGCGTTACAACATATGTACACTAAATATCACTACCGTGACTATGCACTATTCCTGTTAATTTATAATTATAGTCACTCAAAGTTGGTGCAAAAAGTTATAAGAAACATCTATGTGATATGCATTCACAGATCGACTCATTCAATGTTGTTGCCCAGATTAATTAATAATAAAATATGCCCGTATGCTATCCACGTCCATCGAAGCAACGAATTTGTACCAAAATTATCACATTTGACTTGGAGAGCAGAGTTACATCCAACCGTAAGAATCAATGAGGTCATTATAGAGAAATTCCAAAACGTGTGCACATACCAAGTAATCATGGTTTCTCTGCTGTAGTCTCCGTGGAAGGTTTTGCAAAGCCACTGGTCAAAGTTTTATAGACAGTTTTATTTCCTTTCCAGCAAATTGTCCACCGTGGATCTCAGCCTTAAACTAAGGAGAATGGCAGATCTGAGTCAAAGTTTTAAGGAGAATGGCAGGCGTGAGTCAAAGTTTTATAGACATTTTTATTTCCTTTCCACCAAAATGTCCATCGTGGATCTCGGCGTTAAACTGATGAGAATGGCAGGTCTGATTGATTCAATAAGAGTCCGCAAATTGTAATTATGACTGTTATCATTGATTCAAAACTCAAATAAAAAAATAACAAACATTAAATCGAAATCTCAATATTCATTGATAAACTGAAAACTAACAAACATGAAATCCAAATCTCAAATGGCAAGATTCATAAAACTAGAAAAGAAGTAGAGACGATAGTTTTCTCCTAATAAAAGAAAGTGAAGTGGATACTGATTTGGAGCTAGAATTGTCGTGCTTAAATCGAAATATTAATTTATCATCATTCATTTGTCATGCAATTTATAAAAAAAATAAAAACTATTACTATTATTGTAAACAAATTTTCCATATAAAATTCAATGTAAATGGTCTCAATTAAAATTACAAACTTGGAAAGTCAATAATTGTACAACCCAAAGGAAATATTCTCAATATTTATCACAAAGAGTCAATAATTCTACAATCCATAAGAAATAGTGTCAATATCTATCACCCATAAATCCACTGAAATAGGAAAGAGGCAACATAACTAGATGAAAGTTTTTAGGATTTTTTATCTCACCAATGCAAATACCCTCCTCTTTTAAGATTGCAAACTAGTCGAACAAATAATCGCCCCAAAGGAAATATCTTCAATATTTATTATTCATAAATATGATGAAATAAGAATGAATATTTTTTTAACATTTAAAAATTTATTTAAATATAGTTTAAATATTTGAAAGATCTAGGATTAGGTGGAACAAGAACCCCAAGCTGGCAATTACTGTGGAATTTAATAATTGAGTTTTTGTAAATAGATATGTTAGTCTTTAAGGGATTTTAGCGCTATCAAATGTCACACTCAAAAAATTGATGATTGAATCCTTAATTAAAAAATAAATTTTAACAGTTCTCTTTAAATTATTTCTAGCCAATCCTAGGTTTGTCAAACTCAAGAAAAATGGATATATCAAATATCTATCCAAATGATAAATATCAAATATCTATCCAAATGATAAATATGCATGTTTATTCATTAACATATAATAGTATTGAAGATGGCGAGTACAAGACTAAATTTAGTTGTTGTGCTAGACATATTATAAGTGGTATCTATTTGTATTGGGTCAGCTCGACTCATTAACCACCCAACAATAAAATAATAATATGGAATTTCAAATCCAAGAGTGTATATCCCAACCTACACAATGTTTACTACTTGACAATTGGGTGCTTGTTCATCGCCCCAATTGATGAAGACATGCACCTATTACTTGTGACACATATTGGTTCCCACAATTGGCATATGAGATAGCAAAGTGACTATATGGAGATGACTGATTTCTGCCAATAGAAAAGTAGACATCATAGTGATAATTATTCATTTAGTGCACCTTTAGGGGTATGTATAAGATCTGTTTTTGTTTGATGAATCTAGAAATCCATGCACCCTATGACTAATAATACCAACAACAAGATTGCTAGATCATATAACACATATTTCATTAAATTTGGAAATATTCAGTGGATCTAGAATTTTAGAATTTTATCTAGATTGAGTTTTTTCAAAAAAGGAATTAGAAAATCATTTAATCCATTACTTTGAATGTATATATTCACCATTTTTTTGTTATAAAGGTATCGTTATAAACTCTCATGTATCATTATAATGTATTCACATTATTATTATTTATATTTTCTATTGAAAGTTAAATGGATCTAGATCACAATAGTGGATCTTGATTTAGCTACATCTTAGCTTGTGTGTTAAGTAAAAGAATGGATCTAAATAAAAAACAATAGATCTAGAATTTCAAACTAAATTAGCAAGATTGTTTTTTTTCAAATTGTGGAATTAAAAAACTGCTTGGTTCACTAATTTTTGTATATATTCACCATTGTTTTGATAAATTTATCATTATAAACTATATAAAATCAAATTTACATAAACTTGCAGAAGCAAATCTAATTCTTAGACTTGGATTCATTACATTATTTCTATTATTATTATTTATAACTTGTATTAAAAGCTAACTTGTTTAGTATTATTTAATGACATTAATAATATTGTCTCTTACTATTATTAACCAATTTAATTATAATTTAATATGCTAATTAATGTTGAGTTAGTATACTAGTAGAAGGTTGGCACAATTTTTAAGTGACCTATATAGAAGCTATTTGATGCCATAATACCAATGTGTTTCTTACTATTATGACAATTTTAATTCTAGACATAGTAAATAATATTGCCTATATTGAGTACAATATTTTATTTTATTAGTAGGTTGACAATATTTTATAGTCGACAAAAGAAAATATTATATGTGAGTTACTGAGTTACTACGTATTAAGTTTATTGTTTTAACAATCAAAATCAATTATAATGTAGAATAACAACATAATTTATTTTTATTATTATTACTTATATTTTCTATTAAAAGCTAAGTTTGTAATGACCCTTGAGTATTAAGTATAATTAATTTAATAATATAATCCTAAAAGATTAGCTAAGATACATTTATGTCTTAAAATAACAATTCTAATTGATTATTATTAATGAGTTAGTCATGATGGTTAATGATTCATTTAAATATTAATTAATTCATTAATTAATTAAGTATGAAATAAAGGTGGAGAATAAAATATAACATTTAAATTAAGTTACGTATACAAGAAATGATCACATAAGAATCCCGAGAAGATATAAGATATTTAATGAATGGATAAGATATTTAATGAGTGGATAAGATAATTAAAAATGAGATAAGGAGTTAGGTAGGGAGTTAATGGAGGAGGAGTGTCGGCGAAGGAGGAATAAGGGGGGGAAAGTAGTTTGGAGGGGATCATTCGAGAGGGGAGGAGAAGGATTTTAGGGAGAACTCTGAGTATTGGACAGAGGGAGAAATTTTGTGTTTGGATTGACACAGTGGACCGGGGTTGCTGGAGGTTTTGGGCTCGGAGGGCCAGGGTATCCGTAGATACCCTGGAGCTAGGTCGTTTTTCCTAGTTGGCAGGGTGGCAGAGGTTTTGGGCAATTTTTTTGTGTTGGCAATAGGACTGAACTGTGTAGCAGGTAGCAGGAGAGCAGCAGCAGCAAGGCAGCTGGCAACGGAAATAACATCAGAACCAGGTACCCTGTTGAATTATGCATTTATTTATTCTGCTATGAATTCGTTAATATTTGATGAATCTAAATTGTTGAAGTTGTTGGTATGAAGATCAATATTGTGCTGAATAGATATTGTCTTAGTTAAGAAATAATTGCTTGTGAGGATAACAATGTTTAGATATATATTTATGGGCATCACAAAGTTGATAAAGGATTACATTATGAATAATAGATTTGTAAGAAATTTCTCACCCTAAATTTATTTAATGTCATTAATAATTAATGTCTATTACTATTATTAACCTAGATTTTAATTATAAATTGATATTATAGTAACAATCTCAATGTTGAGGTACTATAGTATGTCATGGAGATTGACACCATTTTCAAGTGACCTATAAAGCTCTCTAATGACATAATATTAATGTGTTCATTAATATAGCATTTTTTTTTTATTGTCGTAGTAACTAATATTTTTTGTATGGAGTAATATATTTTATTTTAGTGAGTTGGTGTCATTTTAAAGTTTACTTTGTATTAAAAATATAGTGGACAAAAGAAAATATTATATGTGAGTTACTACGTATTAAGTTTATTGTTTTGACAATCAAAATCAATTATAAATTAGAATAACAACATAATTTATTTATATTATTATTATTTATACTATAAAGTTATTTAATGAAATTGATGTTAATATTGTATTCAAAGTAAAATATTTCATTGTTAAGTCTAGGTTTACCCTTGAATTGATCAAAATAAATTATGAATTAAAATAGCAACAAAATATATCTCTATTATTATTTGTATTTTTGTATTAAAATCTAACCTATAGAGGTTTACTTCATTAATAATAAATTAATATATGAGAAATTTATTACATGACATTGATCTTAATAATGTATGACATTGATCTTAATAATGTGTTCAATGTTTATTATTAATTTTTTTAACAATCAAAATCAATTAAGAATTAGTATAGCAAGAAAGATGTACAATTTGATTTTTTTCAAATACCAGAGGGGACACAGAAAAGTGAGTGAACTAAATATTGGAAGTGCTCAATGTTTATTCATGAAGTGTTTGAACATGTTATATTGAAAAGAACATATTAATATTCCTCTAAAACTTAGATTATTTACATAATTTCTATTATCATTAATATTTGTATCTTTGTATTAAAGCAAAGTTTATAAAAAATTGACTCATGGATAATCGTTTGTGTAAGAAATTTCTTACCTATAAATTTGTTTAACGACATAGTAATTGTGTTTGCTACTATTATTAGCCATTTTGATAATTGATATTAAGTAATTATTTTATGTGTGTTGAGTATAATGTTCACACCACTTTAAAGTTTGCAAGTTGTTTAACTATCAAAATCAAATTATTATTAATTAGAATGCAACAGAGTAGTACAATTTGATTTATATCAAATATAATAATGAATATTAGGGAAAACTCACTTAGAGTAGTACAATTTGATTTATATCAAACATAATAACGAATCTCTCTTGAAACTATATTGCTAGAGTCTAGTATTTATTGAGGAAGTGTTTAAACATTTTATATTGAAAATAATACTAATTAGCTACTTCAATATAATTTTAATAAACCAGATCTAGAAAATGTTTTTAAGTGAATTATTGGATTTGATTATGCAAGGTTAATATAGTGAGAAATTAAGTTGATCTAAACAAAGCATTGAAAAGTTAAATATTGAATGGTGTCATGTAATTTGCATAAAATAATACTAATTAACTACTTCAATATAGTTTTAATAGACCAAATCTAGAAAATGTTTTTAAGTGAATTATTGGATTTGATTATGCAAGGTTGATATAGTGAGAAATTATGTTGATCTAAACAAAGCATTGAAAGTTAAATATTGAATGGTGTCATGTATTGCATAAAGCATCCTCACATGAATACATTGAAGTTGAGTCAAAATTTGCATATATATATATTAAATAATATAAAACTCCTCAAAAAAAATATGAAAATAATATTTGATATACAACAAACATTGAAAAAGTGTATGTTCATGTATATTATTAGATCCTTCAAAGGACAAAATTACATTCATGAATCATCTCCACATGATCTCATGGTATCTGCTTGAGTAGATCAAGTACAGCTTCTACACCACATTTGTTTATCTTGGTATTCCTACAATGTTATTTCTTTGGCATCCATGCCCAAATAATGGTATTAATTGGAATAGATTCAAGTTCTGTGTCATCAGGATTTGGTACCCAATGTTTTTCTAATATTTTTCCCGTGTATTTCCCTGAACTAGGCTTCCACCAATTAACCTTTACATGAAGAGTCTCACTTTGATCATCTTAGAAGATATCTAAGGTGTCTTTTGCCATCTAAATCATCTCCCCTTCATCCTCGTTTCCTAATCTAACTAACAACATCTTTCCTTTTTTGACATCAATCATAGGATTGAATGTTGGCTTTGGCTTGTTGCACTTGGGTCCAACATATATTGGTTCATCTGTCACATTATCAAAATCCTTATCCATAATACTTGAGATTACATAGAGTGCATTACGGTTATCATTGACAATTTGCCTTATCTTGGGCCAAAAATCCTTAGAAGATGAATCACTTACTTCCACTATTGTATGATCATTGTAGATTTCATCTAATGTACCAAGAACTCTTTCCCAATACTCTACTTTATTTTTACATTCCTCTGTAACAATTGGTAAATCATCATTACCGATAGTGTCTTTCCACATTTTTATGTATGATGTTATTCCTTCCTTTAGTTCTTTTAAATAGACATCATTCTCTTTGGGACCTAAGAAAGATGGCTTCCCAGTGGGAAATTTAGGTCGACCTTGCTCGTCTACATTCCACAACTCAATTGGTTCTAACCACTCAATATCTCTGATAGATTCTTTGTACCTTAGTACTGGAACATCATTAAGTACAATAAATTGGAAGTATTGGACATTAAGATGTCCGACTAGTGCATTTTTTCCCTCCTTGATGTATCCATTAAGGAAAATTTTGAAGTCATACACCTTGTCAATCAGTGTAGGTGGAAAAACTCATTTTTCTTCAATCGTGCGATATGTATCCATCATTTCAGCTAAAGAATACATGTCTTTACTTTTCAATTTGGAAGACATTCTTCCGTATGTTCCATCTATGTCATCATGAGTGTGTCCCACAAGCAAGAACCCAAACTCAATAGTGTTGAAGACACCAAGTGCAGTTAAAAGTGATAGAAAAATGAAAAGATAATGATTCTTATTATCACTCGCTGCATTGTCCAACTATAACAACAAATGTGGAGGAAGAGGTTTAAAATCAACATTATGTTTTTTTTATATTCTATGAGATAGAAAATCATCCTTGTACACTCTACATTTTGAGTAAATATTATTTTCTAGTAATGCATTTGACAGTGGGTTTCTATAACTTCCACTCTCATAAAGAAAATCACCATACATATCAAGGTATGGGTCTTCAAGGTCCCTCAAAAACTTTGCAAAGGATGTAATGGTAAATTGTGATCCCCTATGTATAAATGGTAGGGAGAAATGACCAAAACCTCCTGTCTTATGCCCATGTGTTAACATACCTATCAATGACAAACCCAAGTGTGTTCCTGCTATATATTTTTATTTGACACGCAACCTTTGGATTGAAGTCTTTGTTTTATCCATTTTATCATGGATAATGCTCAAATACGCATTTGGAAACTGCTCTGACATAATTCTATGGGCATAGTATCAATATCTTCCACACATAACAATCTTGTTATGTGAGTTCAATATACCTCATGCCATTTCTTCCAACTCTTTTGTAGTTGTGGACTTCATCTGTGCTTTCAACATGATACATTCACTACATTTACTAAAGTTGGTATTCTTTGAGAATGCCACATCTCGAAAATGAGTATTCCAGATCTTGATCATTGTTGATTGTGATATTGATGGGTAATTGAGTTTTTGAAGAGCCTCATTGATCTCATTTAACAAAGAAATTTGTGTGTATGTAGAAGGCAACAATCTTAAAGGAGCAAACCTTCCATATTTTTCAACTTGACGTGTTTGGTTTGGTGAATAATCTGAATTATCCATTACAATTTTGTGTAATATTTCAATGGCTTCCACAGTATGTGCATGTGCTTTACATGTGTTGGTGTTACCATGAATGGCTTTGATGTGTCCATGCTAGAAATAATGTTGGTACTTATAGAAGGTGCTTTGAGGAATCTTATGTATCTTGTACCACGCTTTCTTACAAATAATATTACCATTAAATCTCATGTCCTTTACTTTTCTAACAATAGGAGATAGGCCATGGCCATGGATTTTGACATGACTTCGTTTGAAATGAGTGAATTCAAGACAAATTCTCGAATACCATTCTTATTTATGTGTTCCATACTCCTTCTAGCAACTGCAATGGCCTTCCTATCCACATGTTGAAGACAATCTTGTTTACAACAATCATCTGCTGCCAAAAGTCGGATTTCTTTCTCTTCATCTATCCTTGTTTGACATTCTGCAACTTTTTTTGTAGCCATAACTCGTTTAATCTTTTTATATGGCCTCGCTACATGCATATCATTTGATTCTATTTTTTTTTCATTATAAATATCCCCATCACATTTTTCTAAGGGACATGTGTCCTCTATCACATCCCATATCACCATTTCCTTGGGTGGTTCCTTGAACTTTTCCTTGACCCTTAACATCTCACCTTTGTTATCCACCAATTTATTTATTGGCCATCTAACCAAACAGTATATAGACTTATCTCCTATCCTACATCTTTCACAATTTCCATGTATCTCTTCCACGCAAACACCGAAGTCCATTTCACTTAGTCTTTCACCCTCAACCATGTCATCCTCGTAGACATTAACTATCATTCCTTTGGCAATGCACATGATTTCTCTTGTGCATTCATGTGTAAGAAAAACCCTTGTACATGTGAATGCAACCCTATCTTTGAGAATATTTGTGGGATGATCATGACAATGATGTTCCAAATATGATTCTGGCTAGATCTCATAAGATTCCAATGCATCCCCTAGTGTATGTTCAAATCTTGTTTGATGTGG